>JAODAL010016826.1:0-79505 GCA_025379985.1 Phyllomedusa bahiana
TCTGCCCAATCCCTGCTGCTGCCCCCTGCTGCGCATTTGCCATTCTACTCGGGCACATTCTGACGTTGTTCCACCATGACATCGAATGTGAAGAGATGCAACAGATGTCCGATTTGGGTAAATGACACTGTTCAAATTCCTGCATTCTACTTGAATTTGGTGGGTGGAAAAATTGCTCACTTTTGTCTTGTAATCGCTGTTTTTTTTTGTTTTACTGAGCGGGGGTCATTCTGCAGAAATTACACCCCAAACACTCATGTGTGAGATGCGCGGGGGTCTCCCAGGCCTTTGGGTCAGGTACTAGCCGATCTTCTCCTCCCCCTCCTCCTCCTGTTACTGCCCCCTACCTCACCACTGAAGGGAAATTGGTACTGTTGTGTCCACCCCTGCCTCTCACCCTCCTCCACTTCCTCATCCTGACCGCCCCACCAATTCGGCTAGCCCATGCACTCTCCTTTTAGCTAAACTGCCATCCTGCCCGCCCGGGAAACCTCAAACCCACCCCCCTATAGAGACCATACATTTGGGAAACAGTTGGACCTTCTACATCATGGGTGTCAAACTGCGGCCCTCCAGCTGTTGGGCAGCAAGGAGATTTCTCCGTTGTTGTACCCCCCTTTTTGCCGGGCGCCGGGTTTTCTTAGCCCCCAAAACCACTGATTGGTCTGAGTGCCAAAACCGTCCACACTCTTGCCTGTGTGTTGACGTCTCCAAGAAAAATTTAATTTTGAAAATCCCGGTTTCTTTTGGTACGTGATGCGCCCTTTTCAGAATGGGAATCTGGCTCTGCACCATCTCCCAATGTGGGAAGAGTTCCCCGAGCCCGACCAATCATCCCCAAGGCACTGTCCTCCACCCAACTCATCAGTGAGCTCAGTGAGCTGTAACGCCCGTGAGCATGTTTACTACCCCTTGGTCTGAAAGTGAGATGGACTTTTTGGCATAAAGCACCCAAACCACGGAATCTTTTTGCAACGTGCGGCCCGGGCCCCAAGACAGCCTTTTTTCTTGGGGGAAATGCCTGCTCACACGATTTTGGGGCATGACGGGGCCTGATGGGCGGACCCATCCTTTCCCACCGGGTGGAAAGGCAACTTTTTCCAAAAGGCCCAACATTCAGGTTTTTTGGTTTTTGGGATGGCGGGGGGGAAAGTGTTTTTTATGCCCACATCAGTACACAAAAACGGGCTGGTGGACGGGCGCAAATACGATGCAGTCACACGGGGAAGGTGTAGGCTGTGTTTGGGGTGGGAATCGCCAACATATCGGACGGGGGTTATTTTTTGCTTATTTTTTCCGGCACAGGGCAGCAGGGACCGATTGGGCTTGGAAGGGGGCGAGGGGCAAAAAATGTCATGGGTTGGAACCCGGGACCTTGGGGGCATTTTTTCTCCAAGTACTCCCAACAGCAACAACTTACATCCATGTGCCTGTTAATGCTCGGGTTTTTAAACTCTTTAATTTTTTCCCTACTGATTGTTAGGAAAAATGCGGAAAATAATTTTGGGGCAGCGAATCAGAGACTTGATCGAAAAAGGCCCAGGTTTTCAAAGGCCTGGACCCCCTTTGATGGGAAAACTAGTAGCGGGTTCCCTCCCCCCCACTGACCAGGCTGACGGAGTAATGTCAGCGGACTTGTGCACCGCCCTGCCCCTTTCTGCGGGGGACCTGCCTGACACTACCCCCATCATCTTCCTCCTCCACTGATGAGTTTTGCCACTCTTCACAAAAACCACATGATCAAATGTCATTATAAACACACACCACAGGTGACTTCCTCTCCTTTGACAGTTCACATCCACAAGGCGGGCAGAACCCACAGGCCTGCGAGACTTTGGGCCACGTGGGTTTTTTCCCTGGGACAGACCTGTTCATTCTCCTTCTCGGGGCCATCAGCAATTGGGCATCACAGCAGACAAAATCATCCCTTTTGGCCTCTTGATTTTTTTGAAATCCTTCTGACCCACAGCATTGTGTCATCAAAAAGTTCTTCAGAAAAAGGGTTACTGAGCGGGCTGTTTTTCGGGTGACTTTGGCCCCCTGTTTTCTTCAGGGGGGGCTGATGAGAGACATTTGTGCCCGTGACTGAGGAAAAGGAGGTAAAAGCGCTGGATGAAGGGTCCGATAACCACTGAAGAGCAGATTTGCGCCACTCTTCAGTAGTGTTGAGCGATTATTATCGACAAAGTTGAAATCGGCGCGGTTTTTATGTTGATCGGATTTTTTTTATCACACGATATTTTAGGTTTAAAATCTGCGCATAAACTTTTAATATCCGCCCTTTTCAGTGCTTTCCCGTCATTTTGGTGGGAGCAAAACAGCTTAGAGAATAGAGCAGGGTGAGTGTGTGGGGGACGTCAACTGGGGTGTTAGGTTGCGATTTGGGTGGAAAAAATCACATGACCCTATTTTACATAGAACAGCCCCCTTTTAGTGTGGTCAGCATCTCAAGGGTAGGGCTTGCTCTTTTTCTGCCAAACACTCAGCGAATTTTTCTATTTTTTCCAAAAACCCCCAAAGCTTTTACTGTGAACATTAGAAATTAGTAGATTAAGATTTGCAGATTTTAGGTACTTAGGCTGAGAATTTTAAAGTAGCATCTAGCCTTGTAGAGTCATGGGGAGGAGCGGGGGTAGGGGCGCGGGTGAACACAGACAAGCTCGTTAAAAAATAGTGGGTTTTTCAGCCAACATTTTTAACAATTCATTGCAATGCTTTTTATTAAAAATTTTCTGTTAAATATTATTTTAAATGTTGGGCAGCCTGAACTTTTTATTAGGAAAAACAGATCTTTTTTAGAAAAAAACCTTTATTATCGTATACAAATTTTAATAGGTGTTTTTCACTTTGGGGGCAGGCCCGCTTTTTTTATAGAGGCACCCTTGCACTTAAATGTTAAAACTGCAGTTTTGTAGTCCCCGGGGGTATTTGTTAGGGGCAAAACCCAAATTTTATTATCCTAACATTTCAGAAGGTTTTTTTAATTTGGAAAAGCAGGGGCCCGCTTTTTGATAGAGGCACCTTGCACTTAAATTTGAATACAGCAATTTTGTATCACTGCAGGTGTATTTGTAGGTACAAAACCCACTTCATATCCTATACATTTTTAGATAGGTGTTTTTTTTCACTTTTACGCGGCCACTTTGTTTATAACACCTTGCACTTAAATTTGAAACACAATTTTGTTTTGATTTGAGGATTTCAGAAAAGCTTTTATTTGCCGTCTTTTTTAAAAAGAGACTTTCCAAAACTCTTCCATACCCCCTCAAAATTTTATCTTTCTGAACATGGAGCGAAATGCAGTGGTAAGGAGCAAGAGGGGGGGGAGGAAACAGGGAAAGGTAGAGGTAGGAGAGAAGGTGCTCCCCCCCATGCTGGTAAACACAAAAGCCAGGGGACCCAATCCGTTTGAGGACCGCGGGGCCTGCCCATCGCGGGGTTCGGGGCCCCGGGAAATCTCATAACGAACACCGCGCCAATCTGTTCCCAGGGGTTAAATGCAACCTCATCCAGCAGATCTTACCTCCTCGTCCTCCCAGTCAGGGCCACAAATTTCGTCTTTCACATCATCAGAAATCCATCCAACATAAAGCGAAGGCACCCCAAAATTTTCCCAACTCGTGTACCTACCCCCTGTGGATAATCCTTTTTCCCGAAACCTCTTTGTTTGACAAAAATGCATTGGGGTCAAAAGGCATGTTAAAAGATAAAAAGGGGCCAAAGGGGATGATTTTGTCTGCTCTGACGCCCAGTTACTGATCCATCAGAAGAAGAAGGAAGCAGGTAAAACGGCAAAAACCCCGGGGGGGTGGCAATCCCTTTTGCATTGCCTCTTGTTTTCTAGCCCCAGCTCCGGGATGCAGAAAGTCAGGACCCGACCCAAAGTTCACCTTTTTTTTGGTTTGTTGGAATTCTTTGGAGAAAAAGACGGGAAAATCGGGGCCCCCCAAAAGGGGCTTTCCCCAGAATTTTTTGTGAATTCCCCCCCCTGGCAGGGGATAACTTATTTGTTAATGGGGCCCGTAAAAAAGGTGGGGGCCCCTTCAAACCGGCCCTGAAATTTTTCCCCACCCAAGGGTCATCCCGGCCTTTTTCCCAAAAACCCCGGCATAAAGGTGGGAGCCAAAACCCCCTTGGGTTTAAACAACCCTCTAGTCCCCCACGGGCAATCCGGGGTTTGAACAAAATTGGCAAAAAAGGGCCCAAAAAACCCCCTTGGGTTAAACCACCACCCCCTGTCTATCCCCCCCCCCCAACCAGGTTGTAAGGCCCCAAACTTGGACAAAAAAGGGCCCCAAACCCCCCGCGCCGGGGTTTCCCAAACCACCCACCGCCCTTTTTCCCCTTTCCTCCTTCCCCCAAAACCCCCCACGCTTTTCCGGGCCAGCCTGCCCCACCTTCTTTTTCCGGGTTTAGGACGGGGTTTAAACCTTTTAACCCCCCCCTCCCCAAAGCCAAAACCCAACCACCATTACCCCCAATTACCCCTTTTCCTTGGGGCCAGATTTTGCCCCCCCTTTAGCCCCCCCTGTTCCCGGGCGGCCAGTTTTAACCCAAAAACCCTTCCCCTGCCCTTGGGACCCAGGAAAAAAAACCTTTTTTAAACCTTTTAAAAAAACCATCTAACCAAAACCAAAAAACCCATATTGTTTTAGGGGGCCAAAGGCCCCTTTTCCGGGAAATTTTTTTCCTTTGGCGGGGTTGGGTTTGTTTTGTAGGGTGGCCTCGGCCTGGCGCCGCCCAAAACCGCGGGAGGGCATTTTTTTTTCCCCCAAAAAACCCCTTGGTCCCTAGGCCCGGCCGGGCCCGTTTTTAATTTTAAAAATTTCAAAGCCTTTGTTAATTTTAAAAGTTTTGAAATTTTTTTTCCCCCCTTTTTTTCCCTTTTTTTGCACCCAACCCCCTTTTTTCTTTTTTTTTTCCTTTTTCCCTGGGAACCGGGTTTGGTTTGTTTTTTTTTTTTAAACGGGGGGTTTTTTAAAAAAAAAATGGGGAAAAAAAAAAACCCGGCCTTCCAACAAAAATTGAAACCCCCAACCCAAAAACCCAACCCCCCTTGAAAAAACCCAAATAAAGTTAAAAAACCCAAAAAAAAAAAAAACCACCAAAAAAAAAAAAAAAACCCCCCCCCCAAAAAAACCTCCACACACCGGCAGGAGCTCTGGAGGGCTTTTCCCCCAAGGGAGACCCCCGGGGGCCTTGGCGGGGTTTGGAACAAAAACCTTGGGGCCGGCAAAGGGTTTGGGGCGATAAGGGGCAAAACTGCTTGCCGCCCTTAAAAATCGGTGGGCTGGAGCACATCCTTGCCGGGCAAAAGCCCAAAACCCTCCATCGTCCGGGAAATTTCAAAGCGCTCCCCCGGGGGCTGGACGGCCCTGCTGGGGAAGGCTCGAAGGTCTGAGTTCGCACTTCCCGGCCGATCGCACCCCCCGGGTCCCGCCGGGGCGCGTTGCCAGCGTCAGTTTCCCCCCTCCCGTCAACCTTCTAAATTTTTTGACGGGAAAAACGTTTGGAATTCCCCCCTCCACATGCCCAGCGATTTTTGCAGCAGCGCAAGCCAAGGGGCAGTACGAAGTGCCCACGGGCCCTTTGACACAGGGGTTGGGGGACCTCGGGGTGTTGAACCACCGAGATTTGGAGGGCATGAAAAGCCGGGCCAACCCATCCTTTGCCATTTTTAAAGGGAAGCCACCAAAAGGGTCAGTGCGACAAATGTCCGTGTCAGCAAGAGCATTGGGGGGGAATTATTCGGAACGATCGTTGGACACTCTAAAACATCGGCCCAACACGAGGGGAGGAGGAAAAGGGCCCACAGATGGGGGCCCCAAACGGAGCCTTTCTCTCCGTCGAATTCACAAGGCCCGACAGTTTCAAAATTTTTAATCGGCCTTCTTTAAAGGAAGGGGTTTTTAAAAGCCCAGGGCTAGTGCAAGGCGACCCTCACCCTCTCGGGTTTTCATCATCTGAGGAAAGGGTTCAGGTCTTTTGTTGAAGCTGTACCGGGGGAAAGGAAGGTGGTACCCCTAGACACCGACGTTACCGTTTTTTCCCCCCTTTGGGAAAGGGGTTTGGGCGCGAATTTGGGGGCGGAGGGGGAAGTTTGGGGAAGTTTTATTTGCTGGGCCCCCCTCGACCCAGAGGTTTGGGGAAAAATAAAGGGCCCCCCCTTCTCTCACAGGGGGATCCCTGGATAACCATTTCCCCAACATGATCCCGCAAAAAAGGCCATCAAAATAACAACATTTAAACTGGGGGCCCCCCCTCCTGGTTTCCCCGGTACAAAACAAAACCCTGAACTTTCCTGCCACCCCCCCCCCAAAAAAGAGGGAAAAAAATTTCGGGGAAAGGAGACCATGCGATTGATCAACTGGAGAAAACTGGGTTTTTGCTTCACGTTTCCCCCAAAAATGTAAACGGGGGAAACCCCAACATCAGCGACGTGACAGAAATAGATTCCCAAAGGGGCGTAGCCCCCAGCACCCGGCAAGGGGCGGAAGCCTAAGGGGTGACCTTTTGGCAATTTTTGGGTTTACCCCCCCACCAACCATGCAATGCGGGGCACACTTTCCCAACCACAAAAGATCATTTTAAAAGTTCATGGTCCCCCGACAATCTGCCCCCCAACCCCGGGTTTGTTTTTGTATTTTTTCCCCGGCCCCAATAGACTTCTGGTATCCAAAAGGGATGAATGGCCCCGAGTTTGGCTCGCCACCCCCAAATTTTTTGCCCTTTCCCAGCACCCCAGCGTCATATCTGAGCGGCCCTTTCACACAGCTGGGGGGTTCTTTACAGACAAATGCTTCCGGCTTTCCCAGAAAATGTGGATCTTTTTGACTTTCCCTCAAATGAATCAGGCAGGGATTCTGATATGTTGGGCCCCAATTGCCGAGGTTACCGATTAGTTCCGGGTCTATTTCACTTTCCCCAAACAGAAATGGTCCTCTTGAAAATTTTTTTTTTAAAAATAAACATTTTTTTTTACTGAAATTTTTTATTCTCTTTTTCCCCAAAAAAGTTCATTTTCTGGTTTTGCTGTGAGGAGACTTTAAAAGGGCAGCAAGGTTTCATGACAAAACCGATTTTCATTTTCTCACCCTTTATCTTTTGAATTTTTTGCATTTCAATGGGTTTTGGGGCATTTGCTGTGAATTTCGCTTTAATCACGGTCCTTTGGGAAAAAAAATTGGGGTTTTAATGCCATTTATCCCCCACAATTTAACAGTGGGTGTGGAGGGCATTTTTTTAATTTTTTTTTTGGTCATGGGGCTGTGAGATACAGCAAAATCATGGGGCCCCTTTTGGGAAAAGAAATGTGGCTTTTAAGTGGAATTTTTTCCCTCACAATTTTTTAACATGGCCCGAGAATCATTTTTATAAACTTTTGTGGTCATGTTGCTTTAAATGCAGCAATAATACAAAGGGCCTATTATAAAAAAAAAGTTTTTCTAAAAGACCCTTTGTTCCTTTACAATTTTCAAAAAATGGGTCGAAGGGGCATGTTTTTTAATTTTGGGGGCCAATTTTTTCTGTAAATGCAAACGGGCTACAGTCATTTGTAAAAAAGGGTTTTTTAACAGACAGTTGTTCTTCACAATTGTCCCCAGAGTGGGTCAAAGGTCATTTTTTTAATTTTTGGGGGCCCTTTTTTCTGTGAAATGCAGCTAGACTACAGGTCCTAATTTTAAAAAATGTGGTTTTTTAACAGACATTTGTTCCCCCACATTTGCAAGAGTTTGGGCCCAAGGGGGGCTGTCCCGAAACAGGAAAAGGTTTGGACAAATGTTAATGGGCACAATTGCAAAATGACTTTTTTTGCAAAATCTTTTAACAAGCTGCAATACCTCAAATGAGACAACCCCTTTAGACCCAAAAAAAAAAAAAGAAACAAAGACGGGGGGATTCCCTCCCATTTTTAAAAAAGTGCTTCTACAATTAAACTACTAAAAAAAATTGCAATGTAAAAAAAAAAATAGCTAGTACAAAAATTCCTTTGATTGTAAAAAGGCAGGGACAGGAAAAACTTGACCAATTAGGTTTTTCAAGGACAAAAGGAGAAAAGGGGCAGGAGAGAGAACAAAAAAACAGAGACCATTTCCTCCAACACGTTGAAGGGTTTAAAAAGAAAAAAAAGAATGCCAAAAAAAAGGGCCCGGGTGGGAAAAGGGAAAAATCAAAACCCCCAGCATTTTCCCAAGTGAAGCTTTAATTGGTCCGCACCATACGGAGGGCAAACCCCTACCCAGGTCTTTACTGTGTACTGAGGGGGTGGGGGGTCTTACCTCACACTTTCCCCTTTCCCACTCTGCTTCACAACCTTTTTTTCGTTTCTTTCCCCCCCAAAGGGCATTTTTTCCCCTTTAAAAAGATGACGGACGCCAAACCTTTGGCCCCTCACCCCACCCAAATGGTAACTCCGGCCCTGGGAATTTTAACCTGTGTGTTTAACAAATGAACAACCCCTAGCCCCGGGGGCTTTTCCAAACCCCACCCACTGTAAGTCTTTCCCTGGGAAACTGGAACCCCCCCCCGTGTTAACCCGATGCCTGAAAGGCAGCACTGGGTCTCCACCGTTTTGGGGGAAATTCCCCGGAGTTCAAATTTTTTCTAAAAAAACAGATTTTTTAAAAAGGGGGATTCTGTGAGGTTAAGTAGTGTCAAAAAGGGGTTTCCCGGGCTGGACACAAATTTCACAATTTTTAGGGTTAAAATTTTTTTGGGGCTGGAGTCACTATGGGTCGATCATTTGACTCCAGGGGGGTCTGTCCCAAAACACTGAGAAGGGTTTGGAGGAATTGAATTTCTGAATCAAATCCGAGAAGCCAGTAGGGAAAAAGGGCTTCCAACAAAAAAGGGTTTTTGGGGAAGAATTAGAACATTTTTATTAAAATTTTAAAAGGGGGTTTCGGAAGAATTTTAACCCCCATCAAAAACTTTTAAAAATACCGTTAAAAAATGCAGGGAGGGGGGAAGTTGTTGTTATCACACTTGAAAAAAAAGCAAAAATTTATAAAATGAAAACTAAAATAAAAAATTCCTAAATAAATTCGTAAACAAAAAGTCAGTTTACCAAAAAAAATACTAAATACAGTCACTTTTGCAAAATAGCAAAAAGTGCCACTTTTTATCTATGGTCAAACAGTTAAGGGGTCATGCTGTGGTACAGGACAGGTAAAGTCCCAAAGGGGCCAGTGAAACTAAAAATGGTTTTGAAAGACTCCTTTTTCCGCCCCTTTTTAATCTGGGGTCCCGCCCGGGGTTTGGGGGTCATGCAGTGGCCCAGGGCAGGAAAAGTCAAAGTCCAGTGAAACTAAAAAGGTGTTGAAAGACTCCTTTTTCCGCCATTTTTAAATGTGGGGGTCATGCAGGTTTTTTGGGGCCCCATCGTGGCCCAGGACGGGAAAAATTTAAAGTCCAGTTCAACTAAAAAGGTTTTTTGAAAGAACCCTTTTTCCGGGACTTTTTAAAAGTGGGGGTCAAGCAGGTTTGGGGCTCTGCTGTGGCCCAGGACAGGGAAGTCAATGTACAGTGAAACAAAATGGTGGGTTTAATGACCCATTTTCCGGCACTTTTTAATCTGTGGGTCAGACATTAATGGGCCCCCTTTTGCGGTTCAGGACCCAAAATAAATCAATGCCATTTTAAAATAAAATGGTGGGGTTTAAAACTCCTTTTCCCCCCCCACTTTTTAAACTGTTGGGGCAGGGCAGGGGTTTTAAAGGGGCATTCTGAGGGGACAGGACAGATATAGTCAATGGGCCAGTCAACTAAAATTTGGGGGTTGAAAGACTCCTTTTTTCCGGGACTTTTTAAATCTTTTGGGGCATGCAGGGGTTTTGGGGGTCATGCTTGGCGGGTTTTCCCAAGGACCAAGGGATTTTTTTTTTCAAAAATTTTTCCAGTTTTTAAAGGGGAAAATGGGGGGTTTGGGGGTTCCCAAATTTTTATAACTTTTTCCCCTTCTTTGGGCCCAAACTTAAAATTTAAAAAAGTTGGTTTTTTTGGGTTCCAAGGGGGTTTTTGGGGGTTCCCCGGGCCTTTTTTGGGTTTCCCAAAAAACCCCCGGTTTTTTTCATTTTTTAATTTTGGTTTTTGTTTAAAAAACTTTTTTTCCTTTTTTGGGCCTTTTAAAAAAAATTTTCCCTTAAATGGGGGTTGCCTTAATGTAACACAAAAATCCATTTAAAATGTTGGGGGGTTAAATTTTCCCGCTTTTCCAGCCCGTTTTTTTTGTAAAAAGAAGGGGTTTTTTCCTCTCCCCAAAACTTTAATGGTCTCGGCGATAATCTATTTTCGCAATCAAAAACGTTGAAAAAATTTCCGAAATCGACTATCGACCCCGGGGGTTTTACGATAGCAACGTAATCGCCCACACTACTCTTCAGTACTGAGAAATTTACAGGAAACACTTTTGGGAAAAAGGGGCCTTGCTCGTACCTCTAGCTTTCCCATCCTAAAAACCCCTTTACCCCCCCCCAGCCCCATCCATGTTCAAAAAGTAAAATATTAAAAGGTAAAGATTTGGTAAAAACTCTTTGCAAGAACTCTAACCCCCAAAAATGGAACATTGAACATTTGGACACGGTATAAAATTTTGAAGAAGAAACCAGTATATCCATGCAATTTATTTTTAGAGCAAATTTCCTAACGGTGTCTTGTGCACTAGCTGTCCCCCCCAAAACTGGAACAATAAACTTTTGGGCACGGAATCAAATTTTCATCAAGAAACCAGTATATCAAAGCGATTTGTCTTTTTAGAGCAGATTTCTTAACAGTGTCTTGTGCACTTGCTGTCCCCCCCAAAACTGGAACAATGAACTTATGGGCACAGAATCAAATTTGCAGCACAAAACCAGAATATCAAAGCGAATTACTTTTATAGCAGATTTGCAATAGGTGTCTTGTGCACTAGCTGTCCCCCAAAACTGGAACAATGAACATTTGGGCACTCAGAATAAAGATGGGAAAGATGCAGTCAGCAATATGAAAATTCCTAATTATTGCTTTCTATGATTCCCTAAGCTTGTTGCACCTCCCACCCTAACTAATCTAACTAGCAGCTTTTGCTGGCTAAAATTGCTGAGAAATAGTGTGCCTGCAGACTGATAGAGAACAGACTAACAGAGAACTGTGCGTTCAGTAAAGAGTGTGAACTGCAAATGGTGTTCACCAGGATATACAGTGACATACAATTAACAGTGTCATGTGATTTTAGCAGCCAATGAGATCCTTACACCCTCAGTGGTTATGTTTTTGACCCACCTCTGTGCTCTGCACTGATTGGATGGCCGCCAAAAGTGCAGAAAGCAGCTTAAAGTGAAAGTAAAAATGACACGGCACGGCAAACTCACGTCTCGATCTTGATTTTTACTCGGACCAACCGATTTTAACATTTCATCCCACTTAGAATTTTTTGTCTTATGTTTCTCAAGTATTCTCTGGGGCAGGGGCGTAACTAGAGAAGCCTGGGCCCCATAGAATACTTTTGGATGCCTCACACTTCTCTGCCTCCCCAACCACAAACATTTACCAGGACCTGTTAAGTCATGCAGTTACTAGATAATCCAAGGAATGAATACCTCACCATAGATATCACCATCATACTGCTACCAAACAAATCCACTATACCAAGACCAACATTTCCAACAGCGCTACTACTGTACATATGAACCTGATTCTACCGCCAGAACACAACCACAAATTACCACTACATAGTGAGTGAATAATACCCCTATACTATTACTGGATAAAGATCAATATTACCGCTTTATAGTGGTATGTACTAATGTACACAGGTGCTCTACAGACTGTATATTACCTCCATACAGTGACCATATAGTTGTGATTACAGTGAAGTTACATCTTGCGACTCAAAGATGACGTGTCTCTGACGAGTAGTTGACTTTCCCTTTTGTTCTGCATCCGGTCCAAACTGCCATAGTGACTTCTCTCGGCAGGGTTTAGGTAGCTATAGGGAGCCATATAGGCAGGCAGGGTTTAGGTGGATTATAGCGGCAATATAGTTAGGCAGGCAGGGCTGAGTTAGGGTATAGGGGCCATATAGGTAGGCAGACAGGGTTTTAGGTAGCTATAGAGGTCCAGCTAGGCACCCAGGGTTTAGGTAAGGTATACAGGCCATATAGATAGGCAGACAGGGTTTATGTAGCTACAGTATATGAGCCCCTTATAGGTAGGCAGTGTTTAAGGTAGCTATATGAAGTCCATATAGTTAGGCAGGCAGGGTTTTAAGTAGGGTAAAGGGGCTATATACTTAGACAGGCAGGATTTTAGGTAGCTATCGGGGGCCAAATAGTCAGGCAGGGTTGTTGTGGATTATAGGGGCCATATAGGTAGGCAGGAAGGGTTTTGAGAGGGTATAGGGGCTATATACGTAGGCAGGCAGGATTTTAGGTAGCTATGGGGGCCATATAGGCAGGCAGGGTAGAGGTGGATTATAGAGGACATATAGGTACACAGGGTTTTAGGTAGCTATAGGGGCCCATACAGGTAGGCAGGGTGGGTTTAGTTAGGGTATAGGGGTCATGTAAGTAGGTTGGCAGGGTTTATGTAGCTATTGGAGCCCCATATAGGTAGGCAGGGTTTTAGGTAACTATAGGTGGTCATATAGGTAGGCAGGGTGTTAGGTAGGGTATAGGGCCATATAAGTAGGCAGGAAGGATTTTAGGTAGCAGTAGGGGGCTATATAAGTAGGCAGGCAGGGTTTAGGTAGGGTATAGAGGCCATGTAGATAGGTAGGCAGGGTTCTAGTTATCTATAGGGGGGCATATAAGTAGGCAAGCAGAGTTTTAGGTAGGGTTCAGGAGCCCATATAGGTAGGCAGGCTGGGTTTAGGTATCTATAGGGGCCCTATATAGGTAGGCAGGGTTTTAGGTACCTATAGGGGCCCCATATACAGTGGTGGCCAAAAGTATTGTCACCCCTGCAATTCTGTCAGATAATACTTAGTTTCTTCCTGAAAATGATTGCAATCACAAATTCTTTGGTATTATTATCTTTATTTAATTTGTCTTCAATGGAAAACCACAAAAAGAATTGTCATAAAGCCAAATTGGATATAATTCCACACCAAACATAAAAAGGGGGTGGACAAAAGTATTGGCACTGTTTGAAAATTCATGTGATGCTTCTCTAATTTGTGTAATTAACAGCACCTGTAACTTACCTGTGGCACCTAACAGGTGTTAGCAATAACTAAATCACACTTGCAGCCAG
This sequence comes from Phyllomedusa bahiana, assembly GCA_025379985.1. Lineage (NCBI taxonomy): Eukaryota > Metazoa > Chordata > Amphibia > Anura > Hylidae > Phyllomedusa > Phyllomedusa bahiana. Next base: position 13,231 of record JAODAL010016826.1, read on the forward strand.
TTGACATGGATTAAAGTTGACTCAACCTCTGTCCTGTGTCCTTGTGTATACCACATTGAGCATGGAGAAAAGAAAGAAGACCAAAGAACTGTCTGAGGACTTGAGAATCCAAATTGTGAGGAAGCATGAGCAATCTCAAGGCTACAAGTCCATCTCCAAAGACCCGAATGTTCCTGTGTCTACCGTGCGCAGTGTCATCAAGAAGTTTAAAGCCCATGGCACTGTGGCTAACCTCCCTAAATGTGGACGGAAAAGAAAAATTGACGAGAGATTTCAACGCAAGATTGTGCGAATGGTGGATAAAGAACCTCGACTAACATCCAAATAAGTTCAAGCTGCACTGCAGTCCGAGGGTACAACAGTGTCAAACCGTACTATCCGTCGGCATCTGAATGAAAAGGAACTGTATGGTAGGATACCCAGGAAGACCCCACTTCTTACCCCGAGACATAAAAAAGCCGGGCTGGAGTTTGCCCAAACTTAGCTGAAAAAGCCTAAAACGTTTTAGAAGAATGTTCTCGGGTCAGATGAGACAAAAGTAGAGCTTTTTTGGAAAAGGCATCAACATAGAATTTACAGGAAAAAAAAAAAGAGCCATTCAAAGAAAAGAACACGGTCCCTACAGTCAAACATGGTGGAGGTTCCCTGATGTTTTAGGGTTGCTTTGCTGCCTCTGGCACTGGACTGCTTTACCTTGTGCATGGCATTATGAAGTCTGAAGACTACCAACAAATTTTGTAGCATAATGTAGGGCCCAGTGTGAGAAAGCTGGAGCACTGGAGACTTCTAAAGTGGCCAGCAATGAGTTTAGACCTGAATCCCATAGAACACCTGTGGAGAGATCTCAAAATGGCAGTTTGGAGAAGGCACCCTTCAAATCTCAGGGACCTGGAGCAGTTTGCCAAAGAAGAATGGTCTAAAATTCCAGCAGAGCATTGTAAGAAACTCATTGATGGTTACCGGAAGCGGTTGTTCTCAGTTATTTTGGCTAAAGGTTGTGCTACCAAGTATTAGGCTGAGGGTGCCAATACTGTTGTCCGGCCCATTTTTGGAGTTTTGTGTGAAATGATCAATGATTTCATTTTTGTTTCATTCTGTTTTGTGTTTTTCATTGCAAGCAAAATAAATGAATATATTAATGCAATTGAGATTGCAGTCATTTTCAGGAAGAAACTGAGTATTATCTGACAGAATTGCAGGGGTGCCAATACTTTTGGCCACCACTGTAGGTAGAGAGGCAGGGTTTTAAGTAACTATAGGTAGGCAGGCAGGGCTTAGACAAGCTTCATTAAGGTTAAAAAAGCAAGAAATAGTGTACTTACCTCTCTCCACACTCCCACGATGCGACGTGCTCCTGGCCAGCCAGTCTATGTGATCGGCAAGGGAGCTTGATGATATGATGTCATTGTACCACCCACATCAGTACTATGGGTCGGCACCTGGTAGGCTTAAGGTCTAAGGCCTTAGGCATACCAGGCAGATTAGCAGAGTTGAGCGGTGGTGCTCCGCTCTGCTAAGTCTGGGCAGTCCTGCCTTTGAACGCTTGTGACAAAGGGCCCGGGCGTTCAGAGGCAGGATTTGCCGGGCCTTGCAGCCCCGCCCCACTGCAGTGGCAGTGTACTGCTATGTTCATTGCAGGCGGGTGAAGGCGCGGAACCACTGGTGTAGTAGAAGCACTAGCACTAGCTGCCACAGGGTCCAGGCCCCCTAACATCCCGGGCACTGTAGCAGCTGCTACATCTGCTACCACTGGTAGTTATGCCCCTGTTCTTGGGTCTAGTCAATGGCATTAATAAAAAAGTACACTTTGTCCTGCAAAAAAAAATCCCTCATATATCAATGTAGATGGAAAAATGAAAATGTTAAGGACCCTGGAAGGAAAAACCTAAGAGCCATATTATTATGACTGGCTGTTACAGAGGGGTTAAAGCTAATAAATGTGGTAAGAATAACCCTTTAATGAAGAATTTGAGGAGGAAGTAAGCAGTGAACACCACAATATATATAGAGACCCAACATTTATTGTAAGGCAGTTAAGATAGTCCTAATAGGAAAAATATTGCATATTTTGAAAAGTGGACCTAGATGAATTACTACTTAATAGCCAGGTATATCATGAAGGCATTTAAATTGTACAAACATAAAACATCTCTAGTCAGTAAAACAAACGTTAAAGAAAAAAAAAAACAGTTTAGGGCAGTGTTAGAAAATACTGAGCTTAAGCATATATTATTTAAAGAATGAATACTTTATGATTTTGGGAATAAAAACCTGGTAAAATGCTTCCAAATCAAATAAAATGTGAGAACAACACACATATTATGGATATTAAAAATGTCATGCAGTAGAAATAAAGGCAAGAGTGAATGCCTTTTAAGAATTTTACTTGAATCATATTCCAAATGAGAGAAAAAATTAATAAGATAAAAATTCTATGAAGGCATTTATTGATAGGTGTTGGATGCATTAAACACAGAACGTCTGCCTAACCCATTATCACAAAAGTTTCTGGGTTAATGCCCTCTGGCTAGTGATATGCCAGACATGTGAACTTAATGGCTTTACATCACATTTAAAAAAGAAATATTTCTGTAGATATGATCCCATGTTTAACTTAATTATTTTACTATCTTTTTAAAATGCCCGATCAATACATTAAGGAAATTTGGCAGATATTGTTGTAATCCAAAAGATAGTTAAAGATTAGTGTTGAGCGATTTTTATCGATAAAGTTGAAATCGGCAAGGTTTTTATGGTGATCGAAATTTTCAGATCATGCGATAATTAAGGTTAAAATCTGTGCATCATCTATTAAGATCCGCCCCATTTTCGGCGCTTCCTGTAATTTTTGGCGGCCAGCAAATCAGATTACAGAATAGAGCAGTGAGATGTGTGTGCGACGTCATGACTGGGAATGTGTAGGGTTTTGCAATTGGCTGGAAAAATCACATGACCTCGTATTAACATAGAACAGCGTTTCCTGTTCAGCCTTAGTGTCTCTCAGCGTCCATAGGAATAGGAAGTGCCCCTTTGCCTGTGGCCAAACAGCTCAGCGAAATTAGTCTATTTCTGCACGGGAGAAACCTCTACTATTAGCTGTGATCCTTCCAATTTATGTTAGATTAGAGATTTGAAGATTTTATGTAGTTAGCTAGAGAATTTTAAAGCAGCATCTACCGCTGTAAAGTCACGGGAGAGCGGGGGGGGGGAGGGACCCGCGGGCGAACACAGACAAGCTCTATCTATAAAGAACACTTGATAAAGTTCACCAAAAGACTTAGTGAAAGACATTGCACTGCAATATCTTTATTATTAACAGTTTGCTATTGAAATATTTCCTGGATATTGGGCAGCCTGAACTTATATTGGATACAATCATTTCTGTTAACTGCAGGTCTCTTTGTTAGGGGTAAAACTCCCCTTTTATTATCAGTATTTCATTTCAGATAGGTGTTCATTTTCAATTTTACCCATTCCACCTTGTTGATATATCCACCTTGCAGTTAAATACAATCCAGCAATCTTGTAGTCAGCACAGGTTGTTTGTTGCCAAAAAAACCGTGTAAACATAAAGAAAACAAAACAGATACATGTATTTTGGACTTTGCGCAACCAGCTTTTTCAAATTTACGCAGCATCCACGTAAATCTTAAAACAGCAAATTCTATAGTCAAACCACAGGGGAATTGAAAGGTGCAAAAAATACCATGTATTATTTCGAAAACATAACAGATACGGTTTTTTGACTTTTGCGCACCCAGCTTTGTTCATTGACGCAGCATCCACGTAAATCTTAAAACAGCAATTCTATAGTCACCAACGGGGCAATGAAAGGTGCAAAAAATACCGTGTATTATGCGAAAACATAACAGATACGTGTTTTTTGACTTTTACGCACACCACTTTTTTTCATTGACGCAGCTTCCACGTAAATCTTAAAACGCAATTCTATAGTCACCACAGGTGAATTTAAAAGGTGCAAAAAATACCGGTGTAAAAAAAATAAAAAAACATAACAGATACGTTTTTTTTGACTTTTGCCCATTCCGATTTTTTGATGACACCTTGCGTTAAATTTGAATCCAGAAATTTTTGGGTTTTAAATTATGGGGGTTTTTAAAAGAATAGCTGTGTTTCCCCTCTTTCAAAAAGGAAAATTTTTCCAAAACTTTTTCCATACCTTCTAAAATTTTTAAATTTCTGAACATGGAGCGAAATGCAGGTCTAACGAGCAAAGAGGGGTTAGCACATGGAGGAGAGGTACGAGAGAAGGTGCTCCTCTAGTGCTGGCGACAACCCCTTTCCCAGCGGAACCCCAGTTGCGGGAAACCATCAGGCCTGCCCAAAACGCGGGGTTCGGGGCCCCCGGGTGAATCAAAGTAAAAAAACCCACGTCCCAATCTGTCCCCCGGGGTTTTTAATCCCAACCATGCATCTAGCAGTTTTTAAAACCTCCTCACCCCCAGCCCAGGGCCCACAAATTGGTACATCAGCATCTTTCCGCATCCGCCAAACCATGAAAGGCACCCAAAAATGCCCAACTCGGTAAACCACTGGGTTAAAAACCAAATTGTCTAAAAACCCCTTTTTTGATGAAAAAATCCCGGGTTGGGGTCAAAGGGCATGAAAAAAGGGATAAAAGAGGATGATTTAGTCTGCTCTGACCCCATTAAACTTTTAACCCCTCAGATGAAGGGGGAAGGGGAAAGCCCGGCAATCGAAAAACCCCGGGCGGCCGGGGAAACCGCCTTGCAGTCCCCCATTGTTTGGGGTACCCCCCCCCAGCTTCGGGAAAAGGCAAAAAAGTCGGACGACCAATTCAACCAAGGTGTTGATGGGGATGATGATGACGACTTTGGCGGACCCATCCTGGTTTTTCAGCAGGAATTTTTTTGCAAGCGCTTCATCAGTGGACGGGGGGAAGACGATGGGGTATTTGTCCAAAAACTTCCCGCCACCAAAAAAGGGGAGGGGGCGGTGCAGAAGTCCGCTAATATGATTCCCCCACCCACGGCAGCCCCCAAACCCCGCTCCTGGGCTTATCCCCTTTAAAAAAAGGCCCGGGAAACCTTTCTCAACCCGGGGCCCTTTCTTTTGGGGAAAGGGCCTCTATTCCCCCCCACGATGTCATATGCCGCCTTTGCCGAAAACGCATAATAAAGGCAAGAACCTTTAAGGGGTTTTAACCACCCCCCAAAAAGTCTATCGCATGCAGCGAATGCATGATTTAAAATTTGGGGGGAAACCCCTTTTGGCCCAAAAAAACCCAAGACCAAGGGCCCGGGCCCCAACCACGTCACACCCCGTCTCCGCCCCTCCCCACCCCCCAAAACTTTCCCCGCAGCTTGCCCCAGGGGCTCTTAAAAGGTTTATTAAAAAATTTTAAAAAGGGTGGGGGGGTAAGCCCCTTTTTCCCAAAAGGTTTTTTTCCATCCCTTTCCAAAACCCCGGGTCGCCTGAGTTCCCCAAACCCCCTTCACCCCCCAACCGGGGGGGGGACCCAACCAAAACCCCTTTTTTCCTTTTTCCCCGCCCCAGTTTTTGATGGTAACCTTTGCCCCCCCGCCCCGGTCCCCACCCCCAAAAGGCCCCCCTACCCCCCCCGGGCCCCACCCCTTTTGCCCCCATTTTGTTTTCCCAAAGGTTTGGGAGCAGAAAAAAAAATTTTAAACCCTAAACCATCCCCAAACCCAAACCTGAATGCCCGGAAAATTTGCCAGGCTTTTGGCCAAGGAAATGTTCCCTTTTCCCGCCCGGGGTGACACAGAGGGTTCCCCACGTCCAAGGGCCCTCGCCTCCCCCCAATACCAGTTTCCGAGCGGGGCATTTTCTTTCCCCAAAAAACCCGTCCCTTTCCCGGGCCGGGCCACGGTCATCAAAATTTCAAGGCGTTTGTTATCTGTGCCCGGGAAAAAAGTCCATTTTCCACCACCGACACATGGACTAGTAAGCAGGGCCCAAAGGGCCGCTAAAACTTGGGGCCAGTTCACTGGGTGAGCTGGGGGGATGCCTCGGGGGGTGAGGGTGGCCCCGTGGGGAAAAGCTCTTAAAAAAAACCCGCAGGGATGGGGGCCGGGGGCTTTTTCCCCCCAAGGGTCCTCTGGTTTGGCCAAACGTCCCCCAGAGCCCACCGGGGCCTTTTGAAATTAATCGGGTTTGGAGACCATCTACACACAGGTCAAAGTTTTGGGGAAAACGGCTTTTTTCCCCGCCCCCCAAGACCGAGCGCGGGGCTGGGTTTGACAAGAACCTTTTCCCCGGGGAAAAGGGTGTCGATAACGGGCGAAATCTGCTGGCCGCCCTTAAGATCGGTGGGCGGGAGCACACCCCTTGCCGGGCACAATTGTAAAGAACCTTTGTGGGTCCAAAAATTTTAAAAAAAGACTACCCGGCCCCTGGATTCCTCTGAAAAAGGCTCGAGGTTTTTTGAAGGTTTCGCACCCTGCTTCGTCCCCCTGGCTGCGTTGCCAGCTTCAGCTGGGGCCCTCCCCCCGTAAACCTTCCTCATTGGTGACGTGGCAAAAACGCGGGGAAAATTTCCCCACCCCCCACTTCTCCAGCGATTGGGGGAAAAGCCAAGGCCTTTTAACGCAGTACGAATTGACACAGGGCCTGACAAGCAGCTTTTGCGGACCTGGGGTTTTGAAAGCCCCCGAAAATGAGGCAGGGAAAGAGCTCTGCACCACCCTTTTCCATTTTTTAAAAGGGCCCCCAAAAATTTGGTCAGTGGGGGGGACAAATCCCTTGTCACATGAGCATTGTGGGAATTTAGTTCTGGAACGATCTTTGGGACATTTAAAAAACACCCTTTTCCCGGGCCAGCGATGGAGGGGGAAAGAGGGAAACCACAGATGCAGACACAAACCTTTTCTCCTCCTTAAAATTTTCCAAAAAGGCCCAACAGTTTTCTCAATTTTTTTCGGTCTTCATTGGGCAGTGGCTCGGTCCGAGCTAGTGCAAGGGGGGGCACCCGGGTCTCGGGGGTGAAATAAATTTTGGGGCAAGCCAGGGCTGGTTGAAGTTTGGCCGGGGAAAAGGGAAAGGAGGGGGAAAGGGGGTATTCCAAAGACAACCGACTCCCGGCCCCTTTGGAAAGGGGTTTGGCTGAAATTAAGGCAGAAAAAGGAAAAGATGATTTTGCTAGGGCCCCCAAACCCAGAGGCTTGGGAAAACCAAAGGGGCTCCATCTCTCACATAAAGGCTTGGATGCCCTTTTCCTCCAAAAAGATCCCGCTTTAAAAGGCCCAATCAAAATGAAAAACCCATTTTACGGGGGGCCACCCTCCTTGGACCCCCGGGTACAAAACAAAACCCCGCACTTCCCTTTCCACCCACCCAAAAAGAGAGTAAAATGCGGGAAAATGGAGCCCTTTTGCAAAAGACCCCAACGGAAAACATTTTGTTGCCCCTGCTTCCCCGGTTCTTAAAATTTCCACGGTGGAACAACGCCAGCGACGGGCCCAAGTAGAGGGCCAAGTACCCAAAGACGGCAGCAGCGGCAGCACGGGAAAAATTGGCAGAAGCCTAATGGGGACCTCGGGAAATCTTTATTTCCCCACCTCACCAACGCCTGCAATTCAGGGCCCCGAATACAACACCCAGAGACCAAGCTTTAAAAACAAGGGGCAGAAAAAAATCTGCGTCTCAAAACCGGGTTTTTTGTAAAGTGTTCCGGACCCAATAGACTTCCTTTGGGAACCAAAAAGGGGTGAAAGGGGCCCAAACAGGGTCGCCAAGCCATAGGGGGGTTTGCCTCCCAGCACCCCGCTTAAAATCCCGGGGCGGACCTTCAGCACAAACCGGAAGGATTTATTACAGACAAACGCATTTCCCGGGTTTCCCCCCAAAAAATGTTGGGTCGTTGACTTTCATCAAGATGAATCAGGGAAGGATCTCTGAGATTGTTGTGGCCCCAATTGCCCGAGGTCACCGTTTTTTTTTTCTGGCCCAAAATTTTTATTCCCCCTCCCAAAAAGGGAAAAGGCCCTTTGAAAAAATTATTTTTAAAAAAAAATCATATTCCTTTCTGGGAATTTTTATCTCAATTCCCAAAAAGGGGTTAATTTTTGCTGGTTTCGCTGTGAGGAGACTAAAAGGGCACCAAGGTTCATGACAAAACCCAATTAATTTACCACTTCAATTTTATTAAAAATTTTTCACATTGTTTAAAAGGTTTTGGGGTCCCGTTTCCTCACAATTTTTAAAAAGTGGCTGAGAAGCATATTTATTTTTTTGGGGGGCCCTTTGCTGTGAGATAAAAGCAATAATCATTGGGTCCTTTGGGAAAAGAAAAAGTGGCTTCAAGTGGCATTTTTTTCCTTCACAAATTTTTTAAAAGGGCTGAGAAGTCCCTTTTTATAATTTTTTGGGGGGCAATTGGAAAATGCTTTGGTGCCGGGCAAAAAAACTTCAAGGGTTTTTCCTTAAATTTTCTAAAAAAAAAAAGAAAAAGGGAAAATAATCCTAAAAAAGAAAAATTTGTTCTTCAAAAATTGTCAAAATTGGGGTCATGGGTCATGTTTTGAAAATTTTTGGGGGGCATTTTTTCTGTGACATTTTCAAACTATACTACAGGCCCCATTCTAAAAAAAGTTGTTTCAAAAAAGACATTTGTTCTTCACAAATTTTCCCAAAAATGGCTCAAGGGTTTTTTGAATTTTGGGTTTTTTCTGTTTTAGAAACAGGAAAAAAGTTTTTTCAAAGAACCCTTAAAATTAAATTGGGACCCAAAAAATTTTGCCAAATTTAAAAAATTTTTTTTTGCAACATCTTTTTAAAATAGGGTTTCAATCCCTTTATTGAACCCCCCATTTAAAACAATTAAAAAAAGAAAACAAAGACATGGTTGGATTCCATCCGAAAATTTTTAAAAAAAGTGTTTTCCTTTGAATTAAAGTACTAAAAAAAATTGCAAGTACCAAAAAAACTGTTTAAAAAAAAATTTTCCCTGGGAAATTTTACAAGGTAGGAAAAGGAAAACTTTGACCCAAAGTTTGGGTTTTTCCGAGGACATGGGGGAATTTGGGGCACGGGCAGAGAACAAAGGGGCAGAGACCAATTTCCTCCCCAAATTTTAGTAAAATGAAAAAAGGAAAAAAACCAAGATAAAGGGCACCCGGGGTAACAAGGAGCTTAAACCCCCAATTTCCAAGTGAAACTCAATTGGGCCACACCATACGAGGGGGAAGGGGCCCCCCCAGGTAATTTACGGTACTGATAAGGCTGTGGGGTTCCAACCTTCCGCTTTCCCCTCTGCTTCACACGGAACCCGTTTTGTTGGGGGCTCATCAGGGCATTTAAAACCCGCGGTTAATAGATGACAGGACCCAGGCCTGGGCTACACCGCACCCACTGTAACCCGGCCCGGGTCATGCTGGGGGGGCCCAGGGCATATAACCCCAAAGTCCCCTTTTAACTAAAATGGGTGTTGAAAGACTCCCTTTTTCCCCGGGCCCTTTTTTAAAAGGGGGGTCATGGGAGGTTTTGGGCTCATGCTGTGGGGCCCCGGACAGGATAGGGCAATTTTCCGTGAAAAATAAAAAGGTGGTTTTAAAAAACTCCCTTTTTTCCGGCCCCTTTTTTTAAAAGTGGGGGGTCAAAGCCGGTTTTTGGGGCCATGCCGTGGCCCAGGGGAAGGGATATCAAGCCAGTGGAAAAATAAAATGGGGGTTGAAAGACTCCCCTTTTTTTTGGCACTTTTTAAATTTTGGGGGGTTTATGCAGGTTTTTGGGGGTCATGCTGGGCCCAAGGGCAGGTATATCAAAGTCCCGGGGAAACTAAAAAGGAGGTTGGAAAAAACCCTTTTTTTGGCACTTTTTAAAAAACGGGGGGATGAGGTTTTTAAAGGGGCCCGCTGGGTACAAAAACAGGGATAGTGAATGGTGTGTGTTTTTTTTTTCTGTGGCTTTTATAACCTAAGTGGGGTTGGCCCAAGGTAGGCACGTTCCATTTTACTGTTTGGATGTTAATTTCCACCCTTTTCCAAAACAAAAGAAAGGGAAACAAACCTTTTAAAAAAAGGGAATTAAAAAAAAAATTTTTTTTTGCATTGATTTTTTTTTTTTTTTTTTTTTACACAAAAAAATTTTAAAGAGACAATTTCGGTTTTCTGGAAATACTACATCCCTTTTTTTTTAAAGGGTTTTCCCGAAAAAAAAAAATTTAAACAAGCAAAATTTAAAAAGCAAGAAAAGCAAGGTTTTTGATTGGAAAATTTTTTAAAAAAAACTGGGAAAAAAAAACCGAACATTCAGGAAAAGCTTTTTTTACAGATATAAAAATATAACACAAAAATTTAAAAAAAATCAAAAAGGGGGAAAATGTAAAAAAAATTTTTTGGGGCCCTTTGTACGTAGAATGGGGCCTAATCTTTGAAACCCTTTTCTAGTGGGGGGGCATAAATTAAACACTTTTTACTACAAAGGGGACAATTCTGGCTCAAGGTAAACCCCTTTTAAAATGGGCTACCGTTTTCCCGCAAATAATGACACCCGGATTCCCCAATAAACCCCTCATAAAAGCCTCCAGCGCGCCCCCCCCCATCCAGGCAAAATTAAAAAAGTTTTCCCCGGGTAAAAAATCACCTAATACAGAGTGCGCCCTGGTTTAAAAAATATAAAAAGAACAGGGGTGGTGCCAAATTTTTCGTCCTAAAAGAAAGCCAGATTTCCCGGGGGCAAAACCCCAAAAGTCTCTAAATGCTAAAAATAAAGAAATTAAAAAAATTTGGAGCATTTGGGAAAGGGGGTTGACTTAACCCCTCTTTTTGCCATTGACAGGGCCAAATTTAAAAAGATTTTTGTTTACACCTTTTAAATTTTTAAAATTTAATGCAAATGTTTCCCGTTTTTTTCCCAAAAAAAAAATTTTTAACCACATTTACACCTAATATAGAAAGGGTTTAAAAAATAGAAAAATAATGGAAAAAACAAATGAAAAAGGAAAATTTAACCTAATTTTTTGGGGTTGGGGTCTTTTTGTTTTTTTTTAAAAAAATAATCCCCTTTACATAGTTTAAAAAAACCCCGGAATTTTTTTTTTTTTTTTTTTTTTTTAACTGCCACTTCAGTTGTTTGAGACAAAACTGGTAGTGGACTAGTAAGGGATGGGGAATATAAATGAAGCAATTATACTTATCTTTTCTACTTAATCCACTTCTAACTTTGGGTCAAAATCTACAGTGGAAGTTTTTGAAAAAAAAAAAAGTGTGAAAAACCCTGTAAAGGGAACCTGTCACATGGATTATGCTCCCCTTGCTATGAATATAAAAGAGATGAAGAATTGATTTTATGATATGCAACTAATTTATTCTTAGTTTCGTAAAGGCACTCAAATACAGTTTATTTGTGAGAAAACATGTAAAATAGACAATAAATAGTAAAATAAAGCTTTAGTGTATTACACTGCAATTCATCTCAAGAGATGTTTTGTGACATCTTAACATTGTGGATGAGTATATAAGCCCATACATTTATTACAAACTTGATAGTACTAATATGTTCTGGAATCAAAATAGTCATGTCAAGACAGTGATAAATGTGAGTTTTTCAATACAAGATATGATATTTACCGATGAAAATACATTACTGTACAATCAAAAAGCTTTAATGTTAACAAGATAACCATTTTAGTGTATACAATGAATCAAGGACTCATAAAATATATACAATACATACTTACAAACTGAACAAGCACATACAGGTCTTTATGTACATCATGCATAATTCATGTGAAATAATTGTGTATTAATGTATGTCTGTGAGTTATAGTGGAAATGTCTCAAAAAAGTATTGATATTATAATAGTTCTAGAAATTTCAAATCATTACTGACTGTGGTTTCAGATAATGTAACTGTACTTGAGGCAAACCAATGCCAATACCAACAAACGTATATTAAAGGTTAAATGTTTGATAGTGACAGAACAAAACTCTAATACCATACTGTTATTTTACTGCTCATGGTGGCAAAAAGGCAGATTCAGTTCTTTTGTATCAGTGCCAGAACATCAAGTTTGAAACATAGAAGACTGATAGCAGAAAAGAGCACAGTCTAGTCTGCCATTATGTTATTTGACTTTTACCTTAGAGTAGATATAGATTTATATCAGGCAGGTTTACATTAAAATTAGACACAGCTTTTAGCATGTATCATTTTGTAGAAAGTTTTTAAGGTGCTTTATACACTTTTTGCTGGAGCAAAGTAAGTCAACCAATAACATAAAAAAGACAAGTAAAGATATTCCAAACATATTAAATAGCATGCGCTACTGGTGATTAATTTAGCACATCCTTAGATTGTCTACACTGTATCTAAAATTTAGACCAGATTTATAAATCTTAACCAATATTTTCTGATGTCGATTTTTGATGTTTCCCCTGCTAATTTCCTGACATAATCTCGTTCTTGTGCTTAGTTCCTTATTAAATACACTGCCCTCATAACAGTATTTAAATCTGTAACATACATAAAAGTAGTAGTAAAATCCTCCTTTATCTTCTTCCCTCCAGCCTATACAAAGTACATTATTATGAGACCTTTCACTAGTTATTTTAGCTAGTTATCTTTCACCTGCTTTATTTATCAATGTACTTTTGTACATGAGGTCAGAATTACTGAACCCAGTATTCCAGAAATTGTTTCAATGAAGCTCTACCATTGGAACTCTATAGAATAAGACCAAATCTTTTTGCTGGTTATGCCTCTAGATGTGTAGTCAAGCATTAGACTTGCTTTTCTTACCTGCAGTCACACTGTTGACTCATTTTGAAACTGTCAGAAATCAGAACCCCTAAATTATTCAGTTCTGAAAGGTCAGGTGCACAAAAGTCTACTAAATGTTCTGTTGTGTCAACTGATGCAACCTTTAATCCTTCAACCAAATGGTCAGTTGTACACTTTTGAATGATATGGCACTTTGACTCCCATTCACTACTGTATACTCACCTTTACTCGAGAGTACCACTGCTGACAAGAATGTTTGATCCATTAAGCAAGGTGAGAATTTCACTGCAGGTGTAAAAAGTCAATTCCTCCACTCTGCTATCACAAACTTGTGTTCAGTAGGATGCCATTTTATTTTTCATCTTTCAAAGTAATAAAAGCTAAAAGCACCCATGACTGTAGGGCTTTCAACAACCCAAAAGCGCCTATTAGTTTAAAGATCCTTTTAAAATGGTATTAAAAGGGTATATAATTTTATATATATATATATATAATATATTATATATATATATATATAATATATATATATATATATAAAATGTATATACATATTATATATTAATATATGATATACATATATATATATATATATATATGTATATACATATAATATATACAAATATATATAAAATATATATATAAAATAATATATATATATATATATATAAGATATAATATATATTATAATAAATAATATATATTAATAAATATAATAAATATATATACATATATAAAAATACTTTTGAATATTATGGCATTTAACTCCCATCACTACTGATACTCACCTTTACCAGAGTACATTGACATAGAATTATCATTACAAGAGTAGAATTATCATGCAGTAAAAAGTATATTCCTCCACTCTCTATCACAAATTGTGTTCAGTAGATGCATTTTATATTTCATCTTTCAAGTATAAAACTAAAACACCATATGTATTTACACAGCAGGTATAGATTTAAAATCTTTAAATGGTATTAAAGGATATATATATATATATAAAATATATATATATATATATATATATATTATATATATATATATATAGTATATGTATATATACACACATGTATACATATACATATATTATATATATATGTATATACATATATAACCATAAATATACATACATATATAAATATATATATATATATATATATATATAAATATATAAATATCCACTATAATAATAAATATATTATAACTCACTATTAACTTCAACTATAATATATATAAAATATATATAATAAAAATAATATATTCCCCCGTGTCCTTAAAATAGCCATAATCTTTCTTAGAGACACAAAAATTTGGAGCAACTACTTATATTTCTTCTTCTGACCTGTAGTAGATGGTTGCTATAAGATACCAACGTTTTCCTATTATAAAACAGCTACAAGATCTCTTCATAGGTACCCTCTAGCTTTAACTGATGTAGACTCAATGTAAATCATAAGTTATTGGTATTTCTTCTTTAATTCGCACAATGTAGAAATATTGTGACAATATAATGATCAAATGGTAATGTTTTTAAATAATAAAATATAAATATAAATGTATAAACATTATATTAACAATGTATTTACAAAACTGTATAACATAACATAATATATTTGAAACTCAACTACATCTCCAGAATTCCATATATCCCTGAGCTTTTTACATGGATATCTTTTATTTGAGACAGTTCACTGAGGCACTTCATATTACCGTAGCAGTAATGCTCAACTTCACTACAGTGTAATAATGTTTTTTTATTTTTTATTGTAAAGATCAATAGGCTATGAATGTTGCTCCAGTACTTCAAGGTAGTCAGGTTCTGAATGGAGATTAGCTTTGAGCTCAAAATATTCATTTTTGGTTTGTTCTACCAGTACTTTTCTTGGCCTTGTGTACATAAGCGTTTCCATCAATTTTACTTCTTCACGAGTTCGAGGGTAACGGGGCTCTAAATCTGGTTGCAAATGACTCATATTTTTTCTCAGATACTCAGCAATGCCAATCTGTTGCATTTGTCTTTCTTTTTCAATGAGGTTTCTATAAAGATAGCTTGCATCTTGAAAAGACACAAACTCTGCTGATGGGTCTGTGAACTTTATATTTGAAGTAGCTTGTAGTGAATTGTTCTCTTCTGTGAGGCTATTAGTTATTTTCTTTGGTAGATTCATCTCATTTTCTTCCTCCTGGCTTTGCTCCATATGTTTTGGTGTAAATGGGGGAGTCTGGTAAACTTGAACAACTGGATTTGGTATCCTTTGCTCACACAGAACTGAACCTGGTCTTTCTGTCATATGATGTGTTGTTTTATGACCGTACATACTGTACTGGATATGAAGAGGGCTGTTTTCTCGTATTTGACCATTTTCCTGTTTCTTTTTATAGCGCCGTTTTCTGTGCAAGACAAGAACTATAATTCCAGCAGAACACAACACAGCAGTGATTAAGATAATTAGGAGTCCAAGTATTAAAACAGACAGTGGTATGTAATCAGACAGAGATTTCAATATGTTGTCAACTTTATTAGTAGTTGTTAATGCTAGTGTAGGATTATTCAAACTCAATTGCGTTGGCAGTGCTTGATTATTTATTAAATCCGGACATAAGTCTCTTTATCAAGAGTTTTCAGCTCCATATTTGCTAGTTCTTTAGGAGTCTGACAAAAAACATCACTTATAATAGTCATTTTATGCAATTGTATCCATTTTTGAAGACCAGTTAAATTACATGTACAGTCCCAAGGATTTTCTTGCAAATCAATTTGTGTTAACAAAGTCAGCTCCTCCAAAACTTTCCTTAAAGGAATACTCATCAACTGGTTAGACTTAAGGTTCAGTTTTATTAATGGAACTCCAGAAAATACATTTTCTGGCAAAGTTTTAAGAAGGTTGTTATTTAAATAAAGTACCTTAAGTTTTGGCATTACAGAAAATGTTCTAGATGAGATTTCATTGATAGCATTATATTCTAGATACAAGTATTCAATGCTCGACAATCCAATGAATGTGCCGGAGTTCAAACTTCTCAAATTATTTCCATTTAAATATAATTTTTGTAACTTGGTCAAATTTTGGAAAGAATGTTCCTGGATCATTTCAATTTGATTATTACCTAAGTGAAGCATTTCCAAAGTTCCATATTCTGTAAAATCTGATTTATAAATCATATGGATAATGTTTCCAGCCAAAATTAACTTTTCCCTTTGGGTTTAGTGGGGGGGTTCGAGGCCCAAAATGCTTTTTAATATTCGCTCTTGACCCGTGAAAACAAAGTCCCCCGAAATACTGAAAACCTAGAACAATGCATGGGGGTTGGGGGTAAATCTTTTGGGAAAAAAGGGGTTTTTGCTTTTTTTTGAAAACAAATGTTTTTCCCCTTTGGGTTTGGGTTTTTTGAATAAAGTTAAAACTTTGTTGGTAAACGGGCCCTCGTTTATTTTATGCCCTTTCCCCAATAAGGATAAAAGGCACAGAAGGTTTTTTTCAAGATTTTTCCCACTGGGGAAATAAATCCCAAAAGAACATTTCTTTCTTTATTTTTCGAAGGAAATTTAACCTTTTCAAATCAGGGAGGGTTTAAAACAGACCCCCCCTTTTTCCCAAAGGGAGACGTCAAGGGAATGTTTTTCCAACCATATCTTTAGTTGTAATAAGTCACAGTTGCAAACCCATCTATTATCTTCTAACTGAAGTTCAATAATTCTCCCAATGTGTTCCAAAAATCCTACATACGGAAGGATTTGTAACTGGTTTCCTCTAAGGTCTAAGTGTGTCAAGGGCACAAATCGAAAAATATTTGCCGGTAAAAAATGAATGGGAATTAAACATTGAAAGGGAAAAAAATTTTTTAATTTTTTTCATTTTGCTAAAAAGTATTTGCTTTTTAAAACCCTATAATAAAAATTTTTTACCCGCCTTTTAAAAAATTCTAAAAATTTTTCAAATCCCCAAAAAAAATTTTTTTCTTGAAGTAAATTTTCCCAAAGAGTTGTTTATTAATTTGCAGTTTTTTTTAAATATGAAAAAAAGTTCATTGAAAGCCCCAGGTTCAATCTCAACAATATTATTAAAACCAAGATGTAGAGACAATAAGTGACTGAAATGTAAAAACTCATTCACGTGTAGTTTATACAGGCCATTGTTCAAAAGATTGATCTCTAAGTATTGAGATGGAGGTGCTTCTATCTCTGACAATGCTGTGATGTCCTTTTCTTCACAGTTCATTAATAAACACCCATCCTTTTTTTCACATGAACACACATCTTTACATGATCCCAAGAGTAATGATTCAGATTCTATGTTTCCTGGTGATACATAAGGAAGAAAATATACCAAGAAAAAAATGGAGATAATCATTGCGTCCAAGAAGGGCATCCTCCTAAGAAAAAAAAAAGAAAAAAAGAATTTAGGTTATGGTGACGGGGTAATTTTTTTCCAATAGCAACCAATCAGAGTTCACCTTTTATTTCTTAAGTTGCTCTAAAAAAATGAAGCTGACCGTGTTTTGGTTTTTATAAAACAACAGCGCAATTGTTTTTTTTTACACAATTTAAAAATAAGCCTAGTAAAATTTAGAACTTAAACTGACTTGAATCTTTGGTGTAATTTACTCTCATCCTTAGTGGATTGTCTTTGTTTAGATCTATTTTGACAGATGCAACCTTAAAGGGTTTCCCCAGGACTATCTTTTTGTCATAAGGCTCACAACTTTATTATATTAAACTTTGTAATTCATACTTATTAAAATTATTTACCTGTCCTGCTGTGCAGAACCAAGTAAAGAGCCTTGTCATCTCATCTCCCTATCCCCTGCGAAGCATATGACGTTCATTGTCCACATGACCTCACAAAACATTACATCATGCCCCATGGATGCCCCATGCTTTTAAAACAGGATCAGCTCAGGAACACTCCCCATGAGGGGGTTTACCTGAGCAAAAACCACAATCTGCTTTCCCTCGCCATCCTGTAATTTTAAAAATGAATAGAGGTAAAAACCATTTTAGTAATTACAGGAAAAGAAAAATGTTTTATTTTTGAGTCCTGGACTTACTGACATTAAAGGGACAAAGGGAAAAAAGTTTTAAAAGTTGTGGTTTTTTGGGGTGGGGGGGGAGGTGGGGGGGTTGTGACGCGTCATGAAAAGGGGAAATGCAGCTCTGTAAAGCTTAAATAGTGACTCTATCCTACCATCTAATTATCATGATAGTAAGTACAGAGCTGGGGGGATTACACACTAATGTCAGCACAAAGACCCTAGCAGTGATACATGTGGAGGGAAGATTTAGATTTCAATGCAGATTGGGAGTTGTAGGAAAGAGATGCTGGAGAACTACTGACATTCCCACATTTCACTGTAAAATGTGGATCATATGATAGATGAATAAGGAGGAAAAAGAAAAAAGAAAAACATGAAGGTAATGGAATATATTTACTTTTCAAAAAAATGCGTTAATAGGGGTTCATAAATTTTTAAACCCCGGATAACCCCTTACATTATTTAGCAGTTTAAATGGTGAGCTGCAATAGTGAAAATCTCACAGTCTGTAGTCAGAGTTCCCAAACCATGGTACATTTACCTTAGGTGCCTAAATGGCACAGTTCAGGAGGGCATATGAAGTCCTGCGTTATTTTTTCGTCTAAGACTTTTTATCTACCAAATTCTCTGAAGAGATTCCTTTTTTGTAGTCAGAAAACTACTGTTAGTGTTCTCTGTTCTCTCAGTATGCAATAAAGTGCAAGTTTTTATTCTTTGGAAAATTGGTCAAGATCGGGCTAAAATATAAAAGGGTTATTGTGATTTATAGCTTTATAGTATTGTCATTTGAATTGTGGTTGGTATTATTCTGGGGACACTGTAACTGGAGCTATTGCTAATTGTGGTTAGAAATGTTACTGAAGCACTAAGTTTGGAAATATTCTAGACTCATTGCTATTATCTATATTCTGGGCACTGTACTGGAAGCATAAAGCCTGAATGTTTAGTTTATAAGAAATATATTTTAACACATACACACACTTCAACTATTAGACAAGGATACATAATTAGTTATTAATAGAAACACAGCAAAAACTATTTTTTGCTGTTACCTGAACAGTTGTATTCACAATTATGGCTGATTCTAGCCTTGGGACTACTTGATTGAAATTTCTTTGAATAAGGACCATTTGGCTTAGAAATGTTAGGAAACACTAGTTTATATGAATATTTATCAAAAAGGAATATTTGTTATAAATTACTGTCAAACCATTTATTTTCCAGAATGTTGCAAAAATAATAATATTTAACCATATTAGTTTCCCCCATACTGAAAAAATTCCAACATATTTTGCAATCATCTGTCTAATAACCTCTATAACAGAAATAATCTGTGTAATTTTGGTCGAAAGTTAATACAAAATAAATTTAAAAAAATCATATATTCTGGATGGATAGCACTTTAGCTGGCCAGTGTAGCACAGTACTGAATCCTGAATTATTTACTGAAAAATTTTGTTGTGGATGAGTAGACGCCATATCCACTGCACCAAATGTTTTTTGGGTACTCACAAAGTAACACTGTAACAGAGGCATGTTGATATTGTAGTTTAAATCAATATGAATCATCTAATAGGGAACAGAAAAGATCAAATTGAGTCTGACAATCGTGAAAAACAACTACAGGTAGAAAATGTAAGGGCATGTCCCCACGGCAAAGGTTTTCAGCTGGATTTAACTGGCTGTCAACCTTTTACTTGGACCTCAATGGAAAATCCGTGTAGCAGTCCCCACTGCATGGTTTTTCCACCAGATGTTTTTCACACTGCCTTTGGTCCGAAAAACATAGAACATGTTCATTCTTCTGTTTGGTTTTCGGACTGAACATGAACATGTCGGTGCGAAGGGGGAGGGCTTGAATCCTCAAACCGTGGAGAACCGTCCTTCGTGTCAAAAACAGACCAAATACCGGTCGGCATTTCTCGACTAGTATTTGGTCTGTGCCGTGTAAACGGCCCCTAAGCCTGAGATAAAGGGCTAAAGAACATATAACACACGGCAGAGAGCAAATACCAGTCGGATTAGCACACGGCCGCAGGGGGGCGGCTTTTCTCCCCTGTTTGCATTGACTTGTTCATATTCAGCCTGAAAACTGGGCGGAAGAATGAACATGTTCAATCTTTTTTGAAGTGCGGGCGGTCTAAAAAACGTCCGGCGGAAAATCAGTTCAGTGGGGACTGCTGCATGCATTTTCCATAGAGGTCCATTCTAGGGGTTGATAGTCAGTTTACAGACGGTTTTCAAAACTGAAAACCATCTGTAAAACTGTCCAAAAACCCTTGCCCTAACAGAGAAACCGAGATGATACATCATTGACAACAATCTAGTCTGCATCTCCTTGTGCTAGCTGGTTTGTGTTTGCTGCTCATGTTGTGGTTTGATACTTCTTGAGTTCAGATGGTCATTTCTTGATGTGTTAATGATTTTATTTATAGATTATTTTGAACTTTTTATTGTATATACGTTTGCTGCAGAATGTTCAGTATTACTTTTGTTCTTTACCATAGTTTTGTGTCACATGTATTATTTTTGTAATGTACAGTTTCTTGCCATGATTGTACATCAAAGCTTATAGTTGTTAGTTAAAAGGCCTTAACAAGTACTGCTTTATGCAGTCTAGATTATTGCTTTAATGCAATGCTGATATTTGTGCACCTAGTTTTTTTATTATTATTAATAATTACCTGTAAGATAATTTGGGAAATTTTTATTCCATCCCACACATACAGATCCCAAAAGTAGTAAAAAAGAACCCCCAAACAAATTTTTTAAATATTGTATTATATCTTTTTTAAGGGGCAAAAAAGGGAAAATAAAAAACTCTTTTACACAATTTTAAATTTTGTCACATACAGCCCTTTTTTTAAACAGGGTAAATGTCAATGAGCCCTCAAAATAACCAAAACACACCATCAATTTCTAAATTGCTGGTAATGAAATTTATACCAAAACCCCCAAGGGAAAATGGGCATATTGGGCCCCCCTTTTGGGCCCTTTCCCTCCATGCCCTTTAAAGTGACTCGGGTTTGTTTTTACAAGGGGCCTCAGGTGTGGGAAAAGAAGGAGGGGTTGGGTTTAAAATTTTGGGTAAACACTCTCACTCTCTTCATTTTTTGGGTTTCTGGAAGTTCAACCCTGGCACTTAAAGGGGAAATTTTCCTGTCAGGGGGTCAGACATAAGCCACACACTGCCCTCCCAAAAGGTTTTTCCCTCCCAAAAAAGAAAGCTTTCTAAAGATGCTGAAAAAGAAAAAACCCCCCCAAACAGTTTTCTGAAACAATTTAAACAAGGACATGGATTGGGTGGAACCATGTCCCCGTGGAAACTCAAAAGAACCCCAAAATTTGGGGGTTTAGCTGGTTAAAGCCGGGGGTTGTGGCAAACATATGAGAAAGGGCCCAAAAAAAGTGTGGGCCCTTCCTAAAAGTGGTAGACCCGTCAAATTTTATATGGGACTGCAGTAGTGCTTTTCACTGTATTTGGGGCACAGTTTATTGAGGGAAAACCCTGAATTTCCAATTTTGTACGTGACATACTGATGCAAACAAAGATCCCCTCCTTTCCCGGGAAACTGGGGTAGGGTAGTATTTTTAACATGACAAAGACCCCCAAAAAAACACTTTCCCAAAAACGACCAATCCCATTGGGTAAAAAAGAAATTTAAGGGGGGCCCCGGGCTTACCACGCATGTTTTTCCAGACCCAAACCCCCCATTGAGCAACGGTTGGCAAAAATTAAATTGGGAATGGGGGAAAGTGCAAAGTCTCTAAAAATCCCCCAGCTCCCCTGAAAGTTTTTTGGGAGGGGTGGAAGAGGATTCCCGTGGCATACCTGTGAAGTTCTAGTGGGAAATCTATGCCAAGAAGTTTTAAAGGGAGAAGGGGGGTACCACTTTTGTGACATACTGGGATATATACCAAAAATCTCCCCCCAATCCCTATCAACCCAAAAAACTTTTCAATATAACAGCAAATTTTTAAAAACTACTTTTTGGGTTTTCATTAATAAAAGAAACTTTAAAGCTTTTGAAATATCTGTTTTTCCAAGGAATTTTTGTTTTGACCCAAAGACAGTTTCAAATTAAAAGAAATCCAAATGAAAGTAAAATGCTTTCAAATGGGGGATTTTATAGAAAAAGGGATTAAATACATATTTTGTGTTAACATTGGGCATTACTTTAAATTCACAAAGTTTTTATTTCCTACAAAAAAGGAAAGTATAAGATATTAAGGGGGAATTTTGGGTTTTTCCCTTTACGTTTCGGTCGGGAAAAAGACCTTTTTTCATAAGAAAACACAAATCAAGTAAAAGGTGGTGAAGGAAAAAAACATATTAAAGGAAAAATGAATACCTTTAGCCCCCCCACATGTTTAAATTGTTAATGAGGCTTTTGAGCCCAAAGAAAGAAGGAATAAAAATGGCAGCCAGTGTCCAGAAATAAGGGAGTAGCTACTGGGGAGGGGGAGGGGTGTCTGGGGAGGTGCGCTTTTAAAAAAGCTGACAGGGGTGTGGTTTGGGGGCTTAAAAAAGACCACTGTGTGGGGCTAGACTGGTTTCCCTTCACTGTAAAGGGCGCTTTCCCCTGGCAGAGACAAATACCCGCTCCCAGTTTTTTCCACCAGGGTTTTTTTCTTTTGGTTTTTTTTTGGGGCCCTCCACACGGCCAACCCGGGAAATCAGCTTTTCTTTTCCCCCGGGTTTTTAACCGGAAAAAAACCCCCCCCTCCACATTGACATGTTCATAAACCCCCGCCAAAACTGGGGGGAAAAAAATAACAAGTTCAATGTTTTCCCCGGAAACCGGGGGCCCCCCGGTCTAAAAAAGCCATCCCGGCGAAAAAAAACCATGCCCGGGGGGGGACCCGTTTCAAAAGATTTTTCATAGAGGTCCATGTTAAAATTTTTCAGCCGGTTTTCAAAACCGAAAACCGGCTGAAAAACCGTGCCGTGGGGACATAGCCCACGGCAAAATACCAGATAGAGGATGGAACAACCGAGGGAGACTCCCATCACAAGTATAGAGAGAGGTTAACATCACTATGCAATGATCTGTTTACAGGCACAATAAAAACTTGCTGCAAACTTCATTCTGGTAGTAGTTTTTTTTATTTTATTTTTATATTTATGGTATCCCTTGATTTTGATGGGGTGGGCGTGTGTACCTCAAAAACATATGGACTACTTGTGGTAATAAAAAAACATTTTTGTATGCACAGTAAAGCCCTCAAAAAGCTATCCCTAACCATGGAAATGCATTTAATGAGAGTAGTTTTATCATAGATAAAGAGTGCAGGGTTCAAGGGAGCTGTATTATGCTTTTATATAATAACATCTTATTCTTTCTAAATTTATATGTATAGCCAGCTATCCACTGACATCTGAAACAAAGATCACACACATTTCACTGCTGTATATGTGATGCACTCCTGCTGATTCTTAGCTTGCAGCAGGGATGCTCACTTCTAAAAGTGACAGGAAAGAGGACAGAATTTATCATTAAAACATTGTTACAACGCTCACACAAAGGATGGCTAGGCTTTTCCAGATCTTGTTAGAGCAAGCCTTTAAGGCTAAGAATTACCTTTATATTAGTTTCGGGAATTCTCAACATATTATTTTTTTATCATAGAAAACAAATCATTTGATCACTTCATGTTTAAAGTACAGTACGACATTCTCATAGTTTAAGTATAAAAACATGACATCAAAAACCAAATTAAAAAGCAAGATATTATGATACTTCATTGTAGGTCACTACAAAGGACTGTATGAAAGTCTTTCTGCTGGCGGGAGAAGAAAAAGAACATGACATTCTTGAAAACAGTGAAAAATTCCCTTTCAGAGGCAATGCACATTGCGGGTAAAAAAAAATAAAAATATATATATATATATAAATATATATATATATATATATATATATATATACAGTAACTGCAGTAACTTGCATCAAAGTTATGAAAAAAACGACAGTATTATTTATGTGTTAGAAAAATAGTACTGTTATTCAAGGGGTTGTGTCATGGAAGGAACGCTGCAGGGCAAAGGATGTATTGTGTTTTAAAAGTTCAAAAGAATGGGTAATCCTGTGACAGATATGTGGCTAAGGTTCACTAGAGCTTCACAGATTGTCACTGGAATCCTCTTCCACTCCTCCATGACAACACCATGCAGCTGGTGGATGTTACAGACCTTGCACTCCTCTACCTTCTGTTTGAGAAGTTTCAGGGTGTGGGCAATCTTCCTATGACCTAGACCAACTATATGTGGAGCAACAAGTTTTTTTTGTTCACTTCTTTGCTGAACACCAAATTTGTATGTGTATATATATATTGTGGAGAATTAGGGTCAGAAGCAGCTAGGCACCCAAACTTTCAAAGACAGAGACAGTGACTCTGCAAATAAAGTCTAAGTCCAGGCATTGAGAAGGTGTATTTAAAATGGCAATCAAACAATCTAGCCTAAACTTCAGGCAAAACCAAACCCTGGTTGGCTGAGCTCTAACTGGACAAACAAAAAGACCAATATACCATAGGCACACTGAATGGTCATGGGCATGCACAAACCACAAACAACATGTACTACTCACACCATAGTTTTAGCGTTCCTCCAGCCCCCTACACAGGCCTGCAGGCCAAGCCTTTATATGGCTTTATGCCAGCTTCACCTGGTAATTGAGAGTGGCCTACCTCCCTTCACTTTCCCCACCCCAGGGAAAAACAACCCAGACTGAACTGCTTGGAGAAGCTATACTAATACTAAGACGTGTCATTAACCTAGTGGTACTGACACACAAACTAATCCAATTGGCTTCAGAATAGGTGTTCTTTAACTCAAATAGAATCTCAGTACATAGAACAGCAACGTTTTGACTCAACACACTGAGTCTTTATCAAGCTTATTACACGTGCACTTTACATATAACCATGAACGGTGGTACTAAAATACATCCTTATCCAATAAACATCTTATTAAATAATAAATCCTAACACCGGTTTCTTTATAACCTATTACAATTACAGATATACATTGTGATATATTAACTAACCAGTAAAGCAAAAGATATTGGACTTGTCAGGTGAGCGGGATCATCGGTGCTTCTTCTCTGTTCTTCGGCGTCTCTCAGTTTCTAATGCGCATGACTGATAAATTGGAGCATGGTAACTAACGACCCTGTTTCAGCGCACCAATGCGAATGTTCATTGCCCTTAGGTTATGTTCACACGGCTTAATTGTGGGGCGTACAGCACCCACATAAGATGCTCAGGAAGTGCAGCTCATCCAAGACGGCACATCAGTATGAGCTGTGGCAAGAAGGTTAGCTGTGTCTGTCATCACACTGTCCAGAGCGTGGAGCAGATACCAGAAGAGAGGTCAGTACACCAGGAGAGGTGGGGGGCCATTGGAGGGCAGCAACCCAGCAGCAGGACCGCTAACTCCTCCGTTGTGCAAGGAGGAGCAGGAGAAACAGTGCCAAGGCCATGCTAAATGACCTCCAACAGGCCACTAATATCCATGTCCCTGCTCAAACTGTCAGAAACAAACTCCATAAGGTTGGTATGAGAGTCTAACAAGGCCCCAAGTCGTTGTTGTGCTTACAGTCCAATACCATGCAGGATGATTGGCATTTGCCAGAGAACACCGAAATGGACACATTGGTACCCTGTGATCATCATAGATGAGAGCAGGTTCACACTCAGCACATGTGACAGACGTGACAGAGTCTAGAGACACCATGGAGAACGTTCTGCGCTGCCTGTAACATCCTCCAGCATAACTGATTTTGCAGTGGGTCAGTAATGGTGTGGATAGGCATTTCTTTGGAGGATCGCACAGTCCTCCATGTGCTAGCCAGAGGTACCCTGACTACCATTAGGTACCGGGATGAGATCATCAGACCCATTGTGAGATCATATGCAGGTGCGGTGGGCACTGGGTTCCTTCTGATGCATGACAATGTTAGGCCTCATGTGGCTGAAGTGTGTCAGCAGTAACTGCATGATATAGACATTCATGCTATGAACTGGTCTGTCCATTCCTCTGACCTGAGTCCAAATCAGCGGATCTGGGACATCATGTCCCGTTCAATTCACCAACGCCATGTTGCACCACAGACTGTCAAGGATGCTTTGATCCAAATCTGGGAGTAGATCCCTCAGGAGAAAATCCGCCGTCTCATCAGGATCATGCTCAGGCATTGTAGGGAGGTCATACAGGCACGTGAAGGCCACACAGTACTGAGCCTCATTTCCTTGTTTTGAGGTATTTCCACTGAAGTTAGATCAGCTTGCAATTTGATTTTACACTTCGATTTTGAGTATCATTGTAAATCATATACCTCCGTAGCTATCTACTAAAGGAATGAACAGTACAAAGCAGGTAGAGGGAGCTGACTCATCCAAACTTATTCTATGGGCCATGTATCCTGCAATTTGCATTTTAGCGGATAGACATATGTACTGTATATGTAGACTGCTTTTTTTGGCCTGGAACAAGAACTCTTACCGTAAGTGAATGTCTTTTTTATTTCAGTCACGGTCCAGGGAAGGGGAAAATGAAAAAAATATTTAATATAAAAAATTTACTGATCAGTCTTAACAAAATCTCTGTTGATGAATACCTATTAGAAGTTGTGGCATCTTTCAGCCCTCTACATAGGGAAGAGCAATTGACATTCTCAGCTGGACTATACTTTTAAAAAAGTGAGGTGCTGAATGGCACAAAGTTGTGCAAAAATATGATATGCACCAAAACATGACTTTTGTTTGCCAGAAAACTAGTTGAAAGTCATTAAAAAATTCCCCCATCAGCAAATTGTAGCACATTTTTTTAAACTCAATTTTTATTGTGTAATATACATACAAGGTAGATTTGTAGGTTATTGTAAGGTTAGATTTTTGTCAGCAAAAGAAAAGAACAATCCTCTGGTCTTTTTCTTTAAAGAGGTGTTTTATAGCTTTGACTGTGTTCACCATCTGTTCAAGGAAAACAGAACCATATTACAAACATGTAAAGTACATATTTACTGTAATTACATGTTTAGCTTCTGATGTATAATAGTACTATTTTGATATATTTTATCTACGCCATAAAATTACACAGTATAACACATTTACTGTTCAGAAAATATAAACCTAAGGTCAATAATTTTAAGAATGTAGCAAGCCCGCATCATTTGAACCGCTGAAAACAAATTATGTAAATTACGTATTACTTCTCCATCCAAATATTTGCCATCAAAAGATGTTCAAGCACATTGTTTAACTTTTTTACACAGAAATTGGTATATTCAAATGATGATATGGAAGATTTCCATCTGGTTTGCTGTGTTATGCCATGACAAATGTAAGCATTAATACTACCAGTTCTGTAGTTCTGGTATTTTACATTTTTCCTAGTGTCCCATTTTCAAGATGCAAGAAGAGTGTATTGGCTACTTACATTTAGGGCGACATGTATGAATCTCGCCAGGTCGGGGCACACCTTTCCGCCAGTTTCCCGGCGGAATCTCGCCTGAAATTTATGTCGGAGCCTAGTGTCGCGCTCATGCATTGCATGTAAAGACCGCCGGCACCTCCGCCAGTTGTATTTGAGCGCAGTGCGTGGACATGAGGCGCAGTGCGGCGCTGCGCCATAATAATTCGGCGCCGTAGGAATGATTGCGGTCATACATGCGGAAAAGGTCCGCCGCACCGTGGCCAGTGTGTGTGGCGCAGTGCGGGGACTGTAGGCGCAGAGCAGCGCGTGCGCCTAAAGAATTCGTCTGTCCGAGAGGCGGTGCACTCATACATAGCGGGCAAAAGTTCCCTCGCGCCCAGCGCCAGTGTGTGTGGTGCCACAGTGCGAGGACATGGCGCAGTGCGGGACTTAGGCGCCGTGTCTGGACTGGCTGGCGAGAAAATAATTCTGAAGCTACGACAAGGCTGAAACAGCTAGATACATTCACAGATGTCGGTGCGGAGTATTGAATCAAAAATCGCCTTTAAAAAGGCAAACCAACACATATCTCGAGTAAAAGAGCTGAACCCAAAAAAATAAAAAATACATAAAACAAAATCACTTTCCAATATCCTAATTCAAGATTAGGAATATTGGAAATTGCCTGGAAATTACATAATTCAAATTCATGAAAGCTTTACTGATTGGTCGGCCATAAACCGTCCAATCATAATAGGAGCGAAGTGAAACCATTAAAACCTATCAGTTTAGACCAATCAGAATCCACGGTCGGATAGTTCAAAATACAGTAAAAATGGGGGCCTGAAAAGAGCTGATTGGTTAAGCCTCACCGGGGACTTGGCTAACTCAGCCAATCAGAATAGGAGCGATAGAGGAGACCCATGCTAGCCTATGGAAAGTTTAGACCAATCAGAATCCAGGCGGGACAGTTCAAAATACTGTAAAAATCTGAAAAAGAGGTGATTGGCTGAGTAGGCCAGGGGCTCGGTCTACTCATCCAATCAGAATAGGGAGCGACAGAAACCCAATCAAACCTACAGGAGAATTATTGAGCCAATCAGAAATAGGACGACAAAGACCCATTCTAGTCCTATGGAGAAGTTTAGACCAAGTCAGAATCCACTGGCGGGATAATTCAAAATACAGTAAAAAGACAGAAAGAGGCCTGATTGGCTGAGCTAACGGGGGCTTGGCTTATCCCAGCCAATCAGATCGCGAGCTACTTCACCCATTATAGTCTATGTAGAGATGGCGCTCTGAAATCTCGGCGCTCAGCGCCGTGCGGCATGAAGTAATTATCAAAAAATAAATTTTTATTAAATATAAAACATTATCAGATAAAGAGCCGAACCCTACTTTAAAAATCAATGCAGTTTAATAAACTGCCAAACAGCGCTTTGTGTCCCGAGACCCGGGCGCTACCTAGGAATTTGCAATAGAGAGAATTGACCGGAAAGTTACAGTAAGTCAAAATTGTTTAAAGCTATTTCTCATAGGTTCGGCAGAAGCCAGCCAATCAGAATAGTAGCGACAAAGACCCAATATTCTACCTAGGAGAAGTTGGACCCAATCAGAATATGGAACGACAGTGCCCCATTCTAACCTATGAAGGATTTAAACCAATCAGAATAGAGCGACAAAGTCCCCATTATATCCTATGAGAGAATATGGACAATCAAAATCAAAGCGGGACAGTTGAAAATACACGTAAAAAGAGACAGAAAAGAGATGATTGGCTGAGCTAAGACGTGGCTTGGCTTATCCCCAGCCAATCAGAGCTGCTCAGCTACTTCTCCCACTATAGTCTATGGAGAGATGGGCGCTTCTGAAATCTCATGCGCTTCAGCGCCGTGAAATATTAATACAAAAAAATTTTTATTAAATGTAAAACATTAATCAATCCAGATAAAGAGCCGAACCCCTCTTTACAAATAAAGCAGTTAAAAAAAAACCGGCGCTACATAGGGAAGTGTGGTAATAGAGAGAATAGCCCGGACAAACAGTAATTCAAATTGTTTACCATAAACTCAGCCAATCAGAATAGGAGCGACAATGTCCCATTATAACCTATGGATGATAATTACCAATCAGAATAGGAGCTGACAATGTCCCATTATATCCTATGGAGAAAATAAAATTGCCAATCATAACTCAAAGGTGCTGGACAGTTCAAAATACAGTAAAAATGCAGAAACGAGCCTGATTGGAATTGAAAGCGGCGGGGGCTTCGTCCATCATAGCCAATCAGAGCGCCGAGCTACTTCTCAAGAGTTCTATGGGGGAAAAGAATTCGTGAGCGCTGGCTCTGGTGATTGGCAAAGTTAAGAGAGGCGTGGTTTATGTGGACCAAATGGGAGAACTAGCGCCGCTCACTATTTGTTTTCTATAGCAAATCTGGAATTAAAACTGACAAGTCCGAATCCAATTACTACACTACAAAGTTGACCCGAAGTGTATATAAAATGATAGAGATGGGTCGAATTCGATTCTAACAGAAGTGGAATACGTTTAGAATTTTCAGGAAAACTTCGGTTCGGAACTAAGTCTAACTTTAGCGGGTACTTCGGTGTGAACGAAGGTGAGCTTTTCATAGATAAAATTGCTGCGAGCACATGGCGTTACATGGGCAAAGCATCTGGGAGGAAGAAGGGCATAGCCTGCATTACAAGTGCAAGCAGATGAAGCCAATCAGGACGCGGCGGATTCCTGTGAACGTCACCGAGCACTATATAAGACCGAGCGCGTGGGCCGTCTGTGGCGGAGCTCAACACACTCTCACTGTACTGACAGTGAAGGAGCTGCTGCGGGTTATAGCGCTTCTTCTGAAGAACTGATTTAACACAGTCGATTTTATGGTGGTGTGTCTCAGCTTGTCTCGAGAGAACTGTTCTCATGAATGTTCTATTTCTGATTTTTTTGGGTGTATTGGATCTGAAATCCATGTGCGTCGCACTGCAGCTGAATATACATTCATTATCCATAGTGGGATCTAACCAGTTCCGTTGTATTCATTTAAAGAAACCGCGTTTTACAATACAAATACACTTCATTTTTGGCTGCCTAAATCTATTGCGCAATTTACATCCATGGGGTTAATTAAGCGTTGTTTTGCTGCTGTGCTGACAAAAATAAACCGTCTTTTCAACGGCCAAATATATATATTAATTTTGGTAGGCCTAATTCCACAGCAAATGGTTAATTACAATTTATCTCTGTTGTGTGGCGTAGAAATACGCCATTGTAACCGGCTACAAAGCTACACAGTTTTAGTGGTGGCCTTCTATTGCGCAAATTTACATCCAGGTTCAAATTATGCGTTGTTTTTCTGGTGTGCTTGACAAAAATATACCGCGCTCTTTTTCAACGTGCCAAATATATATATTTTTTTTGGTAGCCTAATTCACACGCTAAGGTTAATTACAATTTTATCTCTTGTGTTATGTGTGCGTAGAAAATACACCATTGAAACACCTGCAAAGCTTACTAGTTTGTGGTGGCTTCATTTCTATGCGCATTTTACATCCAGGGGTAATTAAGCGTTGTTTTGAGCTGTGTGCTGACTCAAAATTAAACCGTCTTTTTCACGCCAAATATATATTTTTTTTTTGTAGCCTAATTCACAAGCAAAGGATAATTACATGTCTTTTTACTCTTTGTTTGTTGCGTAAAAAATACGCCATTGTAATACGCCTACAAAGCTACTAGTTTGTGGTGGTCGTCAATCTATTTGCGCAATTTACATCCCAGGGTTAATTAAGCGTTGTTTTGCTGGTGTGCTGAACAAAATAATCCGTCTTTTTCATTCAACGCCGAAATATATATTTTTTTTTTGGTACCAATTCACCAAGCAAAGGTTAATTACAATTTTATCTCTTGAGATTATGTGTTGCGTAGAAATTACGACGCCATTGTAATACGCAACAACGCTACTAGTTAGTAGGTGGCTCAATTCTATTGCCAATTTACATCCAGAAGTAAGGGGTTAATAAAGCCGTTGTTTTGCTGGTGTGCTTGACAAAAATAAACCGTCTTTTCAACGCCAAATATATATAATTTTTTTGGTAGCCTAATTCACAAGCACAGGTTAATTACAATTTTATCTAATGTTGTTGTGGCGTAGAAAATTCACCATTGTAACAACGCTACAAAGCAATATTTGTGGTGGCTCAATTCTATTTGCGCAATATTACATCCAGGGGTTTAATTAAGCGTTGTTTTGAGCTGGTGTGCTGACAAAAATAAACCGTCTTTTTTCAACGCCAAATATATATAATGTTTTTTGTAGCCTATACACAGCTAAAGGTTGAATTACAATTTTTATCTCTTGTTGTGATGCTTTTAAGAAAATACGCCATTGTAATACGCTACAAGCTACTAGTTTGTGGTGGATCAATTCAATTGGCGCAATTACATCCATGGTTAATTAAGCGTTGTTTTGCTGGTGTGGCTGTACAAAAATACAACTCTTTTTCAACGCCAAATATAAATTTTTTCTTTTTTGGTAGCCTAATTCACAAGCAAAGTAAATACAATTTGTATCTCTATGTTGTGTTGCGTAGAAAATCAACACCATAGTAAATACGCTACAAAGCTACTAGATTTGTGAGTGCTCCATTCTATGCGCAATTTGATTACATCCAGGGGTTAATTAGGCGTTGATTGCTGGTGTGCTGAGCAAAAATAAACCGTCATTTTCAACGCCAAATATATATATTTTTTTTTGAGTAGCCTAATCCAAGCAAAGGTTAATTACAATTTTAAAAAGAAAACTCTGTGTTGCGTATTGCGTAGACAATACGCCATTGTAATACGCTACAAAGATACTAGTTTTTGGTGGCTCAATTCTCGAGCGCAATTTACATCCAGTGGTTATTAATCGTTGTTTTTTGCCTGGTGTGCACAAAATAAACCGTCTATATCAACGCCAAATATATAGTATTTTTTTTGTAGCCTAATTCACAAGCATAAGGTTGTAATTACAATTTTCTATCTCTTTTGTGTGCGTAGAAAATACACCATTAGTACATACGCTACAAAAGCTAATAGTTTGTGGTGCTCAATTCTATGCGCAATTTTACATCCAGGGGGTTAATTAAGCGTTGTTTTGCTGCTGTGCTGACAAAAATAAACCGTCTTTTTCAACACCGAAATATATACATTTTTCTGTGATTAGCAATAAATTCACACGAAGTTAATTAAGCCTGTATGTGCTTTACATTTAGTCAAAACACACAGTGCTTGTAAACGAGACACACAACAAGTAATTTATTCCTGGCCAATTGTGGAGCTCAGATATTGTATATCCAATGGTTACCCAAAGCTTGTTACTGGGTTCATTTGGAGTCAAAAACAGGGGTGTATAATTTATCATAAACACGATAGCTATCATCAAACAGTGTCTGTACATTTTAGAAACAAACAGTATGTCAGACAGAGAGGTGGGCAGTGCTCTGCACTGCGAGTGGCAGTGGCACAAAACATTTCATTGAAACGGCCCCAGTCGCAGCACAGCAAGGGGACTGCCAGCAGGGGTCACTCGGTGAGGGCCGACAACTGCCGCATGTCATCTAGCAGGCCAAGTGTGTTGTTCCAGCCAACCCAAGGGTTCTTGATTGGTTGACTAGGTCATACCTCTTCCTCCTCAGCTCGTCATCTGACAACCCAAGCCAAGAGTCGAGCGAGTGGGAACCTCAGTACACAACACTTAGTTGGCCATGGCCGGGAGCCGGATCGCGCCCTCACCTGTCCTCCAGCCCGCCTCTGTCGCCATCCAGTTTCCCTCAGCCAGGATATACTATTGTGTCCTGGGCTCAGCGCCGACTATATAGCAGGATGAACAATTTGCGGAGGGTAAGTCAGGCAGCTACTTGGCAGCGAAGAAAAGGGGCCCATAACCCCAGCTTATTACAGTAGGCGCAAAGTAAAGAGTGTGTGAGAGTGGGCATGGGAGGTTCATGTGGGATGAGAGGTCAGCCTCGCTTACCAAGGATCCGTGATGAGGACAGTAGGTGACGATGAAACAACAAATAGATGAGTTAAGGTGATCCTACCGAGCACTTGGGAGACCGGGTGAAGCAAGGCTTCATCATCGTCAGGAAAGAGGGCGACAGCATGCTCGTACAGGCCAGCGGCGCAGCCAGCAATTGGGTTGTGGTGGCCCGTGGAAGTCAGCAGAGGTAGCAGCAGTGTGAGGTCGGGAGCCAGAAGCGTTCCAGCGGGGTAGAAAAACCCGCTTCTCAGGTCCAAGACAGTACGGCACATGGGGCTCAGCAGGCAGCGTCGGCTAGGTAGCACTCATTGCGGAGCGTGTAGGCGGTAAAATCAGCTACTCGCCGGTGTGGCAGTTCTTATGCTAAGACACCGATGAGTCCGAATATGGTAATAATTTAGAATCTGGTGGGCAAAAGTGAAGCCGTGCCAGGAGCAAAACGTTGACACAACGGCCCTGCGTCAACACACACGTCTACATCCGTTGGTCCGGGAGAAACTAGGCTTCAGTATGTGGTGGATCCATCCTGCCGCAGCAGTCAGCAGCAGCGGCCGAGTGCACGCCATGCCATTTCCAGCCAGTCAAGGCTCCACCCACCACATGCAGAAGGCAGCTGTTTCTCTTGACAACCTCGCTCCCAGGGAGGTCCAAAGCCCACTCCACGCTACTCATGTGCGCCACACTGTCGTTCAGAGAGGCGATTGTAAAAGAGACAACAGTATGCAATCCAACCCTCCTAAGGTGCAGCAGCTGACCGTGTCTTTTTCCTGTCCAAGTTGTTGGTACATGCAGTCTCAGAAGGTCCTCCTCTCCCTTTCCAAATGGTGGACTCTGCACCATTCATAGAAGATAAGGCTTTGTGGCCGAGCCGAGAGTTGGAGAGATTCCAAGCCGTAATTTTTTTTCCAAAAGGCAGTAAACCATAGCACTTCATAAATATGTAGAACAGAAAGTGGGGTTCTGCTCTTAGAGCTTATACGGTATTGTTCCAAGTACATTCGCAGCGCGGACGTCTAGGAGACTGGTAACTACGGTCAGGGGCCAGTAGCATGGTCCTTTACGGCCCACTGGGTGAAGTGATACCTGCCAGGCACACCAACAAACTTGGACAGAGACCGCCGCATTCTCCTCCCCGATGTCCCAAACAGCGCTCCCTAGCGCCAAATCCCCGCCTCCTCCTCCTCCACCACCACCACCATTCGCAAGCTCCACAAAGTATGCTCCCCATCATCAACATTGATAGGGCTACAGCGGTGTCACTCAGTTCTACACCCTAGCTTGCCTCCGGCGAACTAAGTCAACACAGGGAGGAACATGCTCCGCGTCATGCAAGCACGAAATCGATGTGTGGCTTTCTCCGCCGCCAACTGCAAATCGGACCATGGTGACTGCGGGGACCACGACAATGGGAGAACATGGTGTCCGCGCTGGGCGCTGCACCGAGGAGGATGGTCCATGCGCCCTGCGATGGCGCACAGTTTTCAATCTGGTTGAACTAAAGTTCCTGAAGTCTTCCACCGATCCCCTGTTTTTCATGAACATACTGAAGAATGGCCAGGGAAACTGTTGGCATGGCACATTATCCATTCGTGACAAATCCAGGAATCACCCGCCTCGAGTTTGCAGCGTCAGAACGCCTCCCTCCAACCCGCTTCTGATATGCGATGTTTTTCCACCCGCTGATTTTCCAGCCTGCAACATGTGGGACCGACTGTAGAACAGAGAAAGGCCATTAACGATTTTTTTGATGATCCTGGACGACAGAAGTTTACTTCCCTGTTGTTAACTTTGAAGTCAGCCAGATGTCAGCTCATGCGTGACACCTGCGTTTGATGATGCCATTCGAGAGGAGGCCACTTATTTGACAGTGCGCCAGGGACTACGGGAAGAATAACGTCATTCCACTGCTTCATGTCCTGGAACAGTATGCAGAAAAAATCTGTCTGGGCAGAGGGAGCAGGAGATGTAGCGGCGTACTACATCTCCGTGGCCCCATGAGTCCGGTGGGGACTGAAAGTGGAGGAGGAGGAGAGGAGAGAGGACATTGGAGCAGTAAGCATTTCTGGATGAAATGAGTGATTTATCTATCCATGTGACAAGAGAGGATGAGCAGGTAGCAGCTGGAGGAGAGGTGATGGAGATGAGGGAAGACTAGGCAGATGACTCCCAAGCACCGTGGCAGTATACAGTGGAAATGGAGGCAGGGAGCCCCTCTGGGAGTCACTTGGTGCAGAATGTCCCGCAGCATGCCGTTTTTGAGCCAATGGCCTGGCTTAGTGACAGCGAATAGTCAGTACAACCTGGCAGTAGGGAATGACTTCTGGCTCCCACCCTAAAGACCCGTCCGCTAACCGGTCCAAAATGGGGAGCCTATTTTCTCCCATCTATTGAGAGGGAAGACAACCAAATACTATAGGGAAATCCCCTCCCGTAATTCAGATGGCCTGCTTTCCTATGTGCGGCATTCGTCCTCCTCTGACAGGGTTCTGACCCGGGGTTTCCTCAGCCGCTCGACGTACTACTTGCGCGGCTGCTGGGGAAGGTGTGGGGGAAGGAGGAGCAAGTTACCAGCTCCATCATCATGTAAACCTAGTCTGGATCACTTAATAGAGCAAAGCTTCTTCACCCGCCCTAGTGAGGAGGGCAGTCACCAGGCAGCAGCAGCACAGGCACATGGAGCAATCCCTGAACCCAAACAGTTGTGGCTACTTGGACCACACTCTCTGCACCCCAGTTAAAGATCCTTCTAGGACTACTGGCGAGGCTGCCACACTGGATGAGGTGTCCAGCAACTTGTCCGATTAGCAGATGGAGAATCTGTTCCTGCCCTGAACGGCAGTAGTGGGTGGCACAGAGCGTGATGTTAATGCGGCGGGGGGCCATACGTTACCCCAAGGTAGAACCCGCATTTCCACTACGGGAAATGTTGAACGCCTGACCTTTGTCAAGATGAATCTGGCGTGGATTTCGGCCAGGATATCCACACAACCAATGCCATAGGCGTCCGTCTGTGGTTCAAACAACCTGCCCAGCCGACTATTTCTGATGCCGCCAGCCCCGCCATGGATGCGCCACACATCAGCTGATAGTTTTCACCATCTGCAACCCACCGACTTTACCAGGACTGTAATTAGCCAACCCACCACAACAACTCTGTCATTGTGCCACTCCTATGTGCTCAATGCTGCTGCTTGAGCATTTCCGTGACATCCACACTGTGTACCATTGTGGCCATCTGCGGCCATTGTACTGTTTATTTTGCACCCTCCACAATGTCAATTTGTGCCACTCTCATGCCCTCAAGCTGTTGCACCGGTCATCACCTCCACTCTCTGTCATCTGTGCCACTGCCTTGACCTCCATGCTGCTGCGCCGCCTGTGATCCTCCTCTCTCAGTACATTGTTGCCGCACTGCGAGGCCTAATACTATTTTTGCCACCTGCAGAATGTCATTGTGGCCAGCCTCTGACCTCATTCTGCTAGCTGTGAACTCCACTGTCTTGGCCCTCCACACTTGTGTCTTAGTGCCACTGTCTGACCAACAAGTGCTGCTGCCGGTGCTGCTGCCGTGGCCCTCCACACTGTGGCCAAACTCCTGATATTTTTTGCCACCCTCCATGAATTTGTCAGTGGTGCCACGTTGTCTGACCTCAATGCAGCTGATGTGGCTGCTGCCGATGGCCCTCCACACTGTGTCATTGTGCCACTCTGGGCGCCTGGTGACTGTTTTGCCACCATCAGTAATGTCATTTGTGAGTGCCACCTCATCTGACCACAAGTGCTGTGTGCACCTCGTCAATCACCTCCACTCACTGTCAATAGTGCCACTGGCAGTGACCTCAATGCTGCTAGCCGCGTGGACCTCCGCTCTCAAGTCAATGTGCCGCTCGTGGCCTAAAAACTAATTTTTGCCGACCTGCAGAATGTCATTGTGCCACTCATCTAGACCTCAATTGCTGCTGCTGTAGAACCCCTGTCTTGCCCTCCACCACTCTGTTGTCATTGTCGCCACAGTCTGACCTCATTCTGCTGCCGTGGCTGTAGACTGCCAATAGTGCCCATCCACACAACTGTGTGGCTAACTCCTTTTTTTGCCACCCTCCCATAATTTGTCATTGTGCCACTGAGTACCAGACCCATTCTGCTGAATGTGGGCTGCGCTGTGCGGTGCCCACCACACTGTGGAGATGCCAATGAGGGCCCAACTGTCTTACCTTAATGGCTGCTGCTTGTTTGGCTCCTGCCAGCACTGTGGAGCCCACCATCACTGTGACATTTGTACCACTCTTTGGCCTACTCCTTTTTTTGCCAGCACCAGAATTTGTCCATTGTGCCACTGCCTGACCATCATACAGCTGCCACGTGACCTATCCCACACTGGTGTCAATTGTAGCCAATCTGCGTCCTGGTGATCTGTTTTGCCACATTCCAGAATGTGCATTGGTAAGCCACTAGCTTCTGACCTCATAGTCTGCAGTCCTGCCGCCGTCCACCTCCACACTCTGTCACTAATGTTGCCAAACCTAGAGCTCATCGAGTTTGTTTTTTTTCCAGCTTTTGCTGCCATGACTTTATCATGCCTACGTTCCTGCTTCAGTTTTTTTTGTGTCAGTTTGTGCCCCCCATAAGTTGACCTCAGGGCATTTTAATAGTGAAGCTCGATTACTAAGAGCGGCGTCAGATCATGTGCTTGTCATACTAAAACACAACATTGTATGAAGACCAAACCAAGGCTCCCTCTGCATATTTAAGCAAGTCACACGACGTTCTACAGCACCATGCAGGCTCTGTGCACCTGGAAATAAGCCGATTTTTGACGCGATTCGTGAGCCGAAGTAATTCGGAAACGAAACAAATTTTTGTCGGAAAAATTTCGGCAATTACCAAAAAAAAAAAAAAAAAAAAAAAAAAAAAAAAAAAAAAAGGGAATTTTTTGAAAAATTCCCCCTTCTCTAAAAATGAATAAAAAATTTTGGTGGTAACAAAAAAAAATTTAATTAAATAAAAAAAAAAAATTTTTTTATTTCTTTTTTTTCCGTTACCCAAAGGGATCAATTAAGGGTGAAAACAAAAAAAAGAAAAAAAAAAGGATTTTATTTTTTAATATTTTTTTTCTTTTACCCCCCATATTAATCATTCGTTTTAAAAATAAAACTTTTTAACCCCTTCTGTATCTTATATTTTAATTTCGGCCATGTACATTTTATTTCAGTTTTGAAATTAAAAAAAACCCATAGGAGCGTCGCTCGCTCCCCCATTGGCCCAAATTTCGGGGGCCCTTTTAACTTAGCCAATCACAGACGCGTTTCAGAATTTTTTTTTCCCCATAGAACTCATGAGAAAGAGCCGCGCTCTGTTTGGCTAAGCTGGACGAGCCCCCGCCCCCCCCAACCCCCAATCGGGTCGTTTCTGCATTTTTACTGATTTTGAACTGCCCCCCCTTTTGAAAAAGATTGGTAAATTTTTCTCCATAGGATATAAGGGGAACATTTCCCCCCCTTTTCTGATTGGTAAATTTTCTCCCCCATAGGTTTAAAAATGTTTCGGGTTTTTAACTCTTTATTTTTAAAAAAAGGGGTTGGGCTTTTTATCTGAGGGTTTTTAAAATTTAATAAAAAAAAATTTTTTTAAATTAATATTTCCCAGCCGCCCCGGCGCAAAGCGCCAATTTAAAAGAGCCCCCCCAATCCCCTCCAAACAAATAATGGGAGAAATCCCCTCCCCCTCTGTTTGGGGTTTGGGAAATAGCCATCCCAAACCGCTAGCTCAGCCAATCATCTCTTTTCTGCCCTTTTTTACTGTTTTTTTGAAGGGGCCCCCGCCTTTGTTTTTGATTGGTCCAAACTTCCCCATAGATATAAGGGGCCCCTTTGTCGTCCAAATTCTGTTTGGGTTTAAATTTACTCCTTCATAGTTAGAAGGGGCCACTGCCCGCTCCTATTCGTTTGGGTCAAACTTTTTCCATAAAATTTTAAAGGGGTTTTTTGCCCGCTCCTTTTCTGATTGGCTGGTTTCTGCCGACCAATGAAATAGTTTAAAAACAATTTAAATTTAAACAAATATTTCCCGGCAATTCTCTTATTGCTTTTCCCTAGGTAGCGCCGGCCCTCGGCGAAAAAAGCGTTTTTCGGTTTTTTAACTCTTTATTTCTAAAGAATTTTTTGGGTTTCTTTATCTGATAATGTTTTACATTTAAAAAAATATTTTTTTTTAATATTTCCCAGGGCCGCCCCGGCCCCCGAGCGCCGAGTTTTTCAGAGCCCCCAAACTCCCCAAATGACTAAAGGGGAGAATTAGCTCGCGCTCTGATTGCTGGGATGCCAAGCCCCCCCGCAAGCCAGCCCAATAAAGCTCTTTTTCGCTTTTTACTGTTTTTAAAACCCTGTCCGCCTTTGTTTTTTTGATTGGTTAAAACTTCTCCTTTGGAATAATGGGCCCTTTTGTCGCCCCCTATTCTGTTTGGGTCAATATTTTTCCCCAAAATTTTTTTTAATGGGTCTCTGCGCTCCTATTTTTGTTGGCTGAGCTAGCCAAGCCCCCCGGTACTTAACCAATCAGCTATTTTCAGCTTTTTTACTGAAATTTAACTTTCCCCCTTTGATTCTGTTTGGTCAATCCTTCCCCTTGGGTTTTAAGGGTTCACTGTTACCCCCTATTTGATTCCCCGGTTTATGCCGCCCAAATAGAATGGGTTTCAAAATTTAAATTCCGTTTTTTCCCGGGAAATTTTAAACAATATCAAAATTTCTTGATATTGCCCCCGTTCTAGATTTTCCGGAAAGTAAATTTTTTTTTTAAATTAAGTTTTTTTTAAACGTTAAGCTTTTTTTCTGCACTTTTTTCCGCCTTTATAAAGGCGATTTTTTTTTAAACATACTCCTGCTGCACGGAGCGGAGCGCCAAGAATTTGTGTAGCGATTTCTGTAGGGTTTCCCCCCCCCTCGCATGTTTCCGTTTTGTTTCAAAATTCCCCCCTCTGCCGGACTTTTAGACCAAAAAAAAAAAAGGTCCCCTTTGCCCGGGAGCTGCCGAGCCCCTGCACTGCGCCTCGTTTTTGCCGACTCGCCATCGTACATCCTGGGAGTTTTCGACCCGGCCCGCCCCCCGCCCGAAACCCCCCCCCCACCCCCCCCCCACACAGCGCCCCCCTGCCCGCCCCTTTTCAGGGCGGGGCGCAGCTGAAAGTGGCGAAACGC
Source organism: Phyllomedusa bahiana (assembly GCA_025379985.1). Taxonomy (NCBI): domain Eukaryota; kingdom Metazoa; phylum Chordata; class Amphibia; order Anura; family Hylidae; genus Phyllomedusa; species Phyllomedusa bahiana. The sequence continues at coordinate 53,630 of JAODAL010016826.1, forward strand.
TGCCCCCAAACACCACATCCCCCCAACCCAACAGGGGGAATTTCCCTTGGGTGGGAAGCGCATTTATACGCCAAAAAACAGCGTAAAGCCCGATCATAAATGTCGCCCTTAGTGTGAAATAGTTAGAATGAAGCTTACTGCACTGCATATCTGTATCAGGGTCATTTTATTTTTTTACTATCTGCACCTTGTCATTATATCTGAAGAGCATTCTTTATATTGCATTAAGAAGAATGCATTTTCTAATAAACAATTTTTTTTTTTAATGCACAAATTTCCCTAATTTTTTTCAAAAATTTTGGGTGGCAAGGTCCCCTTAAAGTTATGTTTTGACTAAAGTATATTTTCCCAATGTTTCCCTCCCTTTACTCCTCACTTCCTTTATTACAAAACAATGTACCATTGATACTTGCAAAACATTTAAAATGCATTGTCAGGTTTATGGGTCATACAACATTCATTTAGCACAATTTCCTATTAACCTAAAATAAAACCCAGTTTTTTATCAAAAAACAGCAATTAAAAACGCAGGCTATTTTATGATAGATTTACATATGAAATACAGAAGTATGACAAATTTCATGGGTTAAAAAAAATTTAAAAAAAGTCAATAATTTTCAAACTAAATTATTATATATTTCTTAAGGTGCTATTGACATGAAATTTTTCATAAATTTTTTGGGAACAAGTCATTCCCCAAACCACACAGGGAAACAAAAAAACCCTATTCCGTATATACTTTGATAAAAAGCCCGATTTTTTCAGCACAAAAAATGTGCCCGAAAAAACCCTCCCCGGGTTATACTCGAACACTGGGCGGGGCTCGGGCTTTTCGATGGCCCGGCCCGACAGGGACGCCCCAGTTAAAAGCCCACTCCTCCGGGAGCACCAAAATTTAAATGAAAGGGCCCAGTGAGCGCACAGTTCCGGGCCAGCCTGGCCCGCACTGTCCGCGAACCCATTTACCTATATGCGACTCCCCCCGGGGCCCCCCATATAGGGGGAAAGATACCACTGCGGGCACAGAGCGACGCTCCGTGCTCCGCATGGACCCGGGCCCTTTGCAGACCACGGCTTTTCCGGGGGTTTTCCGGGACAGGCACGTGGGGTCATCACGCTGCGGCGCGGCCCGATGAAAGGCACCCGCCTTCCGAGAAAGACCCCCGAGGACAGCGCGCGGGGGACAGCAGGAAGGGGGAGCGGCGAGGGAGACGGGGCAGCGGGGGGGTCAGGAAAAAAATTGTTTTTTTATTTTTTTAAAAATGCCTACACCTGCAAAACCCACCCAAAACAATTTCCTACCCCTGCCTATAAACCCGCCTACAGCCCGGGCCCCATACCCGGCCAAAACCTTTCCTACAAACTCCTAAAAAACCCGCCCTATACCTTCCCCACCGTCGGCCCTATACCTGCCTACAGCGCCTACAGCCGGGCCCCATACCTGCCCAAAACGCCTATAGCTGCCTAACCTTTCCCCCATCCTGCCTTAAAAGCTGCCTATTTCCTGCCCTTAAAACCTGCCTAAAGCCTGCCCCCATACCCGCGAAAGGGGCCCCAAAAACCTGGGCCCATTACCCCCGCGGATTGGGGCATATCCCCGCCTAAAATCCCGCTTAAGTAGGGCATATAAACTGCCTATTTCATGTCTATGGGGCCCAAAAAGTGCCTTTTTTGGGCAATACCTGCCTATACCTGCCAAAATAGGGCCCAAATATCTTCCTAAATTGCCTATGGGGGGAAAATTTAAAATGCCTATGTCCCTTTTTTTTTGGGATCCATTTTTAAATTTTTAAAAATTTTCCAGGAAACCCTGCATTTTTTTTTCCCCCCAAAAACCTTTAACTCCCAGTCAATAAGTTTTTTTCCCCTTTTTTTGGGCAAAAGTATGCCTCGCTTATTTCTCGGGGCGGCTTATACTCGAGTAAAAATACGGTAAGTCCATAAATTAAATTTGGTAATAAAGAGAAATACACAGGGAAAAATTATTAAACCTTAATGAAATTTATTTTTAACCCCCCTTATTTGGGAAATGGCGTACCCACTTTCTTGGGTGGAAAAAGGGGTTTTTCTCAAAAGGACCCCTATGGGGTATGTCCAAACATCCCTGCGGGCCCCACAAGCAAAAGCCCCCCAAGATCATAGCATCGAACCAGCTGAATAATACAGCTGGCCCCATGATCTGTCGGTCGCACCCAATTAACCCCTTAGACTTGCGACCGTGACAACTAAGGGGAAGACAGAGGGAAGGAGCTCCATCTGTCTGAATTGGCTCCCACAACATGAATTTTTAGGTTCCTTAAACAGCCGAAAGTCCCCAGCAAAGGGCCTTTTTAATTTTCCTGTGCCCTCAAAGATGTTTCCTGAAGGCTTGGCTTGGCATAGTGATTGACAGTTAATAATACATAGCAGTACAGCAATGTACTGCTATGTATTATAAAAGTGATCTACTGATCACTGATTCAAGTCCATTATGGGGAAAAGAAAAAAAAGTCAAATGGTAAAAAAAATAAAATAAAAAAAAAAACATGTAAGAGGAGCGTTTCATTAAAGATTTCCCCGACCCACTAACTTTGACAGAGCAATGAAAAATTGGGAAAAGTTATTAGTCCCCTTTTCTAAAAAGGGCCCCTAGGGAAAAACACTTTTTTCCAAAACTTTAACAACCCGTAAACAAACCCCCTTTTAGAAGTTTACAGGTTTCTCTTTTAAAACCACAATTTTGGCTTTGGGAAAACAGAGTCCCTCATCAAGGAAAATTTCCCTTTCCCTGAAAAAAAAAACCCTAATTGTTAGAAAGACGTGGAAGTTAGACGGTGCGAGGTTGGGTGAATAAGGGGGATGCGGTAGAATTTCAAAGCCATAAGAACATGTGTCCATTTGGGCAACATGTACGTAATGAACTGGTGCATTGTCTTGCAGAAGGTGGACAACTTTGGTGAGCATGCCACGTCTCTTGGTTTTGATGGCCTCCCACATTTTTGACAGCAGTGAAGCATAGTAAAGCCCCAAGGGCATTGGAAACCCTTTTCTAGCAAATCCATCAAACTACCCGTCTTTTCCCAAAATACGTGGCATGACCCCTTTCCCTCCCAGGGTTTTGGGAAGTGCCTTCTTTGGAGGCGGTGAGTCTGATGCCCATTACATTTACGGACTTTAGTCTCAGGGTCATGTGATGGACCCAGCTTTTCACCCGTGTGTCGTCTGTTGAAAAATTCCCTCCTGGTTTCCGGGCACCTCGTCAATAAAGCCTGAAGCATTCGACTCATTCCTCTTCGGGAAAAGGGTGTGAGCAGGGGGGGAACCCGCGAGAGTATCCTTATCAGTAAAAGGGGTTTTCGGGATGATTTTTTCCACGGACCCCACACAAATTTTGACATTTTGGGCAATGGGGCGAATTTCGTGAAATTTTTCCCAATAGGGCACCTCCACTTGGGGATGGGGTTTCATCGATAGCGAGGGGATCCCCCTAAAATTGGGCGTTGCTCCAAATTTTTGACCCCTTTTTAAATTTGACAATCCCAGTTTTTTACTACATCTAGATGGGAAATTTTAAATCATAAACCTCTTTCCCCTCATTGAACTTCCCTTTGGTTGGCCTTTCAAGTAAAGGAAACGAGATGCTTTGTATTTCACGGGTCCTTTATAAAAACCCTCAAAAATTTTCACTTCTGTAAAATCAAGATCTTTAAACAGTTCGTTTTACAAATTGGGGGCTTAATATACAGAATATCTTACACAGTGCAGGCCCGGTGAAAACAGGATGGTCGGGGAAAATCTTTAATGTGCACCCCCTTCTCTTTTTGCAAACCCCAAATTGCCTCCAAAAAGATCCTAAATAAATGAGGTATGTATATTTGGTATTGCCCTGCTAACGCCCTAGCCAAAAAATTTTTAGTTTTTAACCCGCATGATGAACGTGTAAAAAAAAAAAAAAAAAAACCAAATTAAAATTTTTTTTTCTTTACAGGACAAAAAGATTTATATATAAAAAACCCAAATACTCCAATGAAAGTCATTTTTTCTTTTCACAAATTCCTTTCACAGCCTGTAATAAAAAACAAAAAGGTTTGCTAAAGATAGCCACATACATTTTTTTTCCCAAAAATAAAAACCTTTTGGTTTTTAAATTATAAAATAAAAAAAAAATCAAATATTTTTAAGACGATCAAAAAAATGGTCCCCTAAATTCTCTAGTTCTCTACTTAACCCATTAGCGACTGTCCATCAACTTTTGAATTCGGGCGGTGCATGTCTTCTGTCTGCAGCAATGCTAAAAGATATTGCTGCAGACAAAGGGGATTTGCAGCTCCGAGCACTGCTATTCCACTACAAACTGAACTGCTGTTAATAGCTCTATTCCTAGAGCAAGCTCTGTTAACAGCAGGGGCCAGACAAAGCCTATGATTTTCTCCCATTTAACCCTTTGATTATCGTAGTCCGTGACCATGGCATAATCAAAGGGGATTGCCCAGCACTATCGGGTCACTGGGACTCCCAGCAACCTGATGGAGCCTGAGGATATCCATACAGTCTGCCCTGAGACCTCGAGTAGCCCTAGGGCTGGTCTGTGTAGCAAGCCTGCTATCATGGCACATTGTGTTTTGCCATAGCAGCAGTGTGTCATACTGCCACAAAGGGCATTATATATGAAAACTGTCTAGCAGTAAGACTGTCTTTGTTGCCCATAACAACCAGTCAGAGTTCAGCATTCATTTTATATAGTGCTCTGGAAAAATAAAAGATGAGCTCTGATTTGTTACTTTGTTCAACAGAGACAGTTTACTGCTAGACAATTTTCATACAGAAGGCCCAAAGTGCAATGTATTAGCATACATGACTATGCTAAAACATAACTAAGTACTGGTGCATAAGGGGGTAATTGTAGCCAAAACTGGCCCAAGGGCTAAATGACAGAGTATGCAAGCAAGCCACTCTGCGATGACCAGGCTAGTGCATTACTGGGCTGAGTATTCTAGCTAACGCTGATATGAATGTGTTTATGTAGAATGGGGATTTAAATCTTCAATAGTCTTATGTGTAATATAATATTGAAACACTTTGTTACCCAGCAATCTTTCCATTAACACAAGTTCATTAACTTGAACGTCTGGCATAAATAAGCATTTATGCTAGTTTTATGGAATGAGATACGTGACTGCTGGAAGAACCCAACAGAAATGGATATAATGGGTTGCATGTCAGACAGAGTTGCTATCAGATGAGGAGTATTATTCTGTTCACTGATATTACGGTACATACTGTAAAATGACAGCACTTTGGATTAAATGGTTCAAATTTTTTCTTTTAATTTCCACTTGGATTGTATTATCAGATAAAAATTAAAGTAGATTCTCTATTTACAATGATGTGAGATAATAGTTTGGTTCTACCAAGAATGAGGAGAGAGCACACACGAAGTGTGCATAAACTTAGAAACCCAACATGTATCATATGGTGCCTGTTATCTGGAAGGAATATTAATATAATAAGATTTTATGTTGAAGCAGCCACCAATAGATACTGTTCACCTCCAGTACTACCAATGAAATCAACAACAAGCTCTAGACCACTGTTGGGCCCAATCAGTTTGGAGTTCACCATCACAGAATGTAGTTCTTACAGGAAATATAAACCATCGTAAGAAAAGTTCATCATACAGTCTGTTCACACAAAAACAAGTCATAGCTCCAACACCGCTAGTGTTTCTGGTGCAGTATCAGTATATGTGATGTTCCAGTGAGATGGACAAACCATTAGTGATGAGAGATTGTGTCAACTATCGTTATCGGATCGATAGTCGATATCGTCAATTATCATGCCGATATCCGATAGTCGATAACAGATTATCGCCGATGACTATTAAAGTCTATGGGAGAGGAACAACACCTTCATTCTTACACCCAAACATTGCTGGAGAAGCTGGAATAAACATCCATAACATGAAATTGGATACATGCTACATCTTAGGCAAGACAATTAGGCAACAAAAGTCACAGAAAAAAAAGTCACAGACTATTCACTATCCCTGTACCGCAGCATGATCCTTAAACCCACAAATTAAAAAGTGCCAGAAGGCAGTATTATTTCAACCATCATTTTAGTTGAACTGGACAATGACTATTCCTGTCCTGGAACACAGCATGACCCTTAAACCTGTCTGACCCACAGATTAAAAAGTGCCGGAAAAAAGAGTCTTTGAACCACCATTTTAGTTGAACAGGACATTGACTATTCCTGTCCTGGACTTAAATCTGCATGACCCACAGAATAAAAATTTCCCGGAAGAAAGTATCTTTGAAGCAGTATTTTAGGAAATGGACATTGACTATCCATATCCTGTAACGCAGCATGAACCCAAAAACCCGCACAGTGCCCTTATGGACCATCAGCAGAAAATATCGCAAAAAGAAATAAACTATATTAAAAACAACTAGTTTTCCACTACTGCTGCGGCTAGAGGTACTTGCCATTCTACTGGTGACATTGTTCCACCGTGACATTAGAATGTGAAGCAAACGAAACAGGTCCCTTTAGGTCAATGAGGCCTGTCTGAAAATCTGCATTCTACTGTCAAGTGGGTTGAAGGAAATTACTGATCAAGGCAGGTGAGGCTGTAAACGTGGATCATTCAGGTTCAGCTAGCAGGGCCAGAGTTACAGTGGGTGCAGTGAGAGCCAGGGCTGGTTTTCGTCAACTATTAATACGCAGGTTCAGCTAGCAGGGCCGGAGTTACAGTGGGTGCGGTGAGAGCCAGGGCTGGTGTTCGTCATCTATTAACACGCATGTTCAGCTAGCAGGGCCGGAGTTACAGTGGATGCAGTTCTCACAGCTATACTACAGGGCTGGCGTCCGTCATCTATTAACACGGCAAAAATGACCTTATACTGCAGCAATGAAAACAGTGGTGCTGAAGCAGAGTACAGAAGCGGAAGTGTGAGCTAAGACCTCCATTCTTCCTCAGTACACAGTCAAGACCTGGTTAGCGCTTGAAAAATTTCTGCCTCTTCGAGAGTGCTTGCCCCTCCGTATGAGTGCGGACCAATTGAGCTTCACTTGGAAATGCTCCTGTTCCACCCAGGTGCCCTTGTTCTTGGTTCCTTTTTCTCGTTTTACTCAACGTGTTGGAGGACATTGGCTCTGTTCTTGGGGTGGCGAATGTGCTCCATACTCCATGTCCTCTGAATAATCTACATCTGTTCAAGTCTTGCTGTACCTCCCTTGTAAAATTCAGTGGAATATTTCTATCAGCTAATTTGTACATGCAAGTGTTTTAGTAGTTTAATTCTAGGAAACACATTTTTAAAATAGGATGGAATACCACCACGGCTTTGTTTCTCTTTTTATTAATTGTATTAAATGGGTTGTGTCACTACAGGGATTGCTAGCTATGTTAAATATCTTGCAAAAACAAGTCATATTGCAATATGTGTCCCTTAACAGTGGCCCACCTATTCCTGTTTTTGACAGCACCATGCCCCATAAAATTCAAAACATGACCTTTCAGCCACTGTTGGCAATTGTGAAGAACAAATTTCTGTTAATAACCACATTTTTTTTTACAATAGGACATGTAGTATAGCTGTATTTCACAGCACCATGCCCTAAAAAATTCAAAACATGACCCTTTGGCCACTCATGTGAAGAGCAAATGTCTGTTATAAACCACTTTTTTTTAATAATAGAACCTGTAGTATAGCTGTATTTCACAGCAACATGCCCCCCAAAATTCAAAATATGACACTTTGGCCACTGTTGACAATTGTGAAGAGCAAATGTCTGTTAGAAACCACATTTTTTATAATAGGACCCGTAGATAGCTGAATTCACACAACATGCCCAAAAAATTATTAAAAATGACTTCTCACTACTGTTAAAAATTGTGAGGGAGAAATGCCACTTAGAAGCCACATTTCTGTTCCAAAGGACCTTGATTATAGCTTTATCTCACAGCACCAAGACCCCAAAACCACTGACAGTGCAAAAAATTTTAATGAAGCAGTGTCTTTTACAGTCTCCTCACCACAAAACTAGCAAAATGACCTTTTGGGAACTGAGAAAAAAAATTGCAGTAAGAAATTATCATTTCAAAATTTTTTTTTCAAGAGGACCATTTCTGTTTGAAGAGGAATGTGAAGTAGACCGGCAACTAATCAGTGACCTCGGCAATTGGGGCCCCAACATCATGAGAGATCCACGCCTGATTCATCTTGATGAAAGTCAAACAATCAACATTATCGGTGGAAAGCTGGATGCGTTTGTCTGTAATGATTCCTCCAGCTGTGCTGAAGGTCCGCTCAGATATGATGCTGGGCTGCTGGGCAGGACAACACTTCTATGGCGTGGCGAGCAAGCTCGGGCCATTCATCCATTTGGGTACCCCAAAATTGATTGGTCTGGAACATATCCAAAAACATCGGGGTTGAAAACGCAGATACTCGTGCACCATGATCTTAAGCCGGTCTCTGTGTGTCGTATGTGTGCCCTGCATTACATGCGTTGGTGAGGTGGTAAATAAGGATTACCAAATGTCACCCATTAGGCTTCTGTCACAATGCCTGCTGCTGCCGCTACTTGGCACTCTACTGCTGTCACGCTGCTGACGTTGTTTCCACCGTGACCCTTTGAAGAACGTGAAGCAACACAAAAGATGTCTCCAGTTGATCAATCAGCACGGTCTCCAATTCCTGCATTTTACTCTCTATTTGGGTGGGTGGAAGGAAAGTGCTGAGTTTCGCTTTGTAACGGGGATCGAGGAGGGTGGCCACCCAGTAACTGTTGTTAATTTTTATGGCCTTAATGCAAGGATCCCTGTTGGAGGAAATGGAGCACCAAACACTCATGTGAGAGATGGAGCCTTGATTTCCAAAGCCTCTGGGTCAAGGGGCACTAGCAAACTGATCTTCCTCATCTTCCTCCTCCGCCTCAAATCCATGCCAACCTCTTTCCAAGGCAGGGACATTGGTAACGTACTTGTCCAGGAATACCTCATCCTCCTCCTCTGCTTTCTCCGCTTCAGCTTCAACACAGCCCTAACTTGCCTCAGATGCTCTACCCTGAGAGCTGAGGCGCCACCTTGCACTAGCCCTGGACCCCTAACCACTGCCTAATGAAGACCGATAAAGTTGTGAAACTGTCGGGCCTTCTGGATTTGAGAAAGATTCTGTGTTCACATCTATATCCGTCTCCTCCTCCGTCGCTGGTGGGACCTGCTGTTTCAGAGTGTCCAACGATTGTTCCAGAACAAAGATCACCACAATTCTCATGCTGACAAGGACATTGTCCGCATGACCATTTTGGTGGCTTTCTTCCCAAAACGCACAATGATGGGCAGCTCTTTCTCCTGCCTCCACTCTCGGTGGCTCAACACCCCGAAGTCCGCACCGCTGCTTGTCAGGCCATGTGTCACTTCGTACTGCCCAATGGCATTGCGCTGCTGCCACAATTGCTGGGGCATGTGGAGGGTGGAATTCCAGCATGTTGCCACGTCAACAATAAGGCAGTTGACGGGGAGTCCAAGCTGACGCTGTAACGCAGCCAGCCAGGATGAAGCAGGGTGTTAATGGCGGAAGTGTGAGCTCAGACCTCGAGCCTTCCTCTACTGGCAGTCCAGACCCAGGTAGCGCTTTAGAAATTTCTGGACGACGAGGTTCATGACGTCTGCCAGGCAAGGGATGTGCTCCAGCCTTCCGATCTTCAGGGCGGCCAGGAGATTTCGACCATTATCGCACAATACCTTGTCTTGTCAACACCTTATTGTCACCCAGCCAGCGCTCGGTCTCGAAGAGCCCCACTCCGGCCTGTTGTTGGGGTCCCCAAGACAGATTAATTTAAAGGGCCCGGGTTTTTCTCGGGGGCCGTGTGCTACCAGGGTTTGGGGAAAAGCCCCCTGCCCCATCACTGGGTTTTGAAGAGCGTCCACCTGAGAGCCACCGTTACCCCCCAAAAGACATCCCCCCACCACCCCAGTGAGGTTGTCACAGAGATAAGGGGGCCTTTGGGGCCGGTTACTACCCTGATCAGGGGTAGATGGACTTTTCCGGACACAGAACAGACAACCCCTTTAGTTTTTAGATGCCGGGATGGGGGGCAGGACGGCTTTTTTGAAAAAAAAATCCTGCTTGCTAGGGTTTTGGGGGGGGGCAAGGGCCATGATGTGGGAAACCCATCGTCCCCCAGACAAAAGGGAAAATTTTTCCAAGCCAAAAGCCTACAATCCCAAATTTTCGGGTTTTTTTGGTTTTTGGGATGGTTTGGTTTAAGTGTTTCTTTGCTCCCAAAAACCTGGTAACAGAAGGCTGGCTGCTAGAGGGCCACGTACGGTGTGCATAAACGGGTGGAAGGAGAAGGGTGGCGTGTCTTGGGGGTGCTGGGGGTACCGGTGATGGTGGGGAAAAGTGGAGGCTGATCCTTATCATAACGTGAGAGAAACCCAGGGGTACTGGGGAAACGTTTGGTCTTGGAAGTGGCGGAGGAGGAGAGGGGAGACAGTGGGGGAGGGTGTGACAGGGGTTTGGGAAGCCCGGATGGGTGTGGCCTTTTTTCGCCAAGGTTTTTTCCCTCCATTTAAACTCATCTTCGTGCTGGACTAACATTTTGTGGGGGTTAAAGCCTAAGATTCTTCCTCTACTGATCTTTAGGGAAAGGCGTCTAAACACGTGGGAATCAAAAAGCTTGATTGAAAAAAGGCTAGGCTTGAGAGGTCCCTGGCCCTTTTGACGGCGAAAAGCGGGGAGGGGGTGTTTGGCTGATCGGCAGGGGGAATAATCCCAGCGGACTTGTGCGACCCCCTCTACGTTTTTGAGGGGGGACCCCTACAGACACTACCCCACGCTTCCCCCTCTTCATGATGAACCTCGCAAAAAATTCTGCTGAAAAGCCGTTTGTCATCATATCTCATCATAAAACACGGGGACTCCCCGTCTGACATTCTGCCCCGGGAGCGCGGGCTCAAGCAAAGAATGCAAGCTTTGGACCCGGGGGGGTTTTTTGCCGTTTTGCCCGGCTTCCTTCTCCTCCTCTAGGCATCGGGATTGGGTTCAGAGCAACAAAATAATCCCTTTTTTTGATCTTTTAAATGCCTCTGACCCCAACCCGCATTTTGATTAAGAGGTCTTCAGAAAATGGTTTATCCACAGTGGAGGTACACGATTTAAATTTTGGCGCCTTCCTTCATGTTGGAGGGAGCTGACTATATGATGACAAATTTTGGCCCCGGACTGGGAGAGAGAGGGAAGACTGCTGGGGCGGTTTCTTTTTCCATGAATAACAGATTGGCCAACGCTGTTTTAACGGCACCGACCCCGCATGACAGGCCTGACGGTCCTGCAACCGACGATCCGCCAGCCCGATGGAAGAAGCCCCCCTTCTACCTTCCTCCCTGTCCTAACCCCTCTTTGCTCGCTTACCACCTATTCCTCCATGTTTTAGAAAAATAAAAATGTAATAGGATGGGGAGAGTTTTTTACAGTCTCTTTTTGAAAGATGGCAAATCACGATTCTTAAATCCCCCTAATTTTTCCCAAAAGCCAATGGAGAGAAAAAGAATTTTCTATCAAAAATCTGTGAAATGCGGTTGGTAAAGAAACCCTAAACAAAAACAAAAGTGTTTTTTTCATCCCCCGGTTTACAACCCCAGTAGGACACAGTTGATGTTTTCAAACAAACTATCGTACAAATCCAAATTAGCGCCAAATGAGAGCATGAGTGAAATAGAAGTATTAAAAAATTTTATGGTTTTTATGGTGGCCCCTTTACATCACTGACAACGGCCTAATTTACTACAAAATTATAAAAATAGCAAACGAGCTTCTTGCGCCAAAAAGACACACAGACAGCAATAAGAGTTTTTACATTTAATAGGATTAATATGGCGGCCTTCGCACCACTGACAACAGGCATAATTTACTATCAAATATGTATAACACAATATGCGTACAACTGAGCTCTCTGCGCCAAACAGATGCACAGATTGCAATAAGAGTTTTTACATTTAATAGGATTAATATGGCGGCCTTCGCAAAACTGACAACAGGCGTAATTTACTATAAAATATGTATAACACAATATGTGTACAACTGAGCTCTTTGCGGCAAACAGACGCACGTACTTCAATAGAACTATTTAAAAGTTATAGGAATAAGTTATGCCGGTTTTTGGGAACACTGACACTCAGTGATTGCAATAGAACTGAAAAAACAGGGACAATTTCAAATCCTATCAGAGGTCTGCTGTCCAAAAAAGTGGTAAAAAACAATGCTTTTTCAATTGAAGATCACAGAACACACTGGGCTGCAAAATATCTTCCATTTAAATGCCTCTCCTCCAATTACATTACAACCAGTGGATTCTCAATACAGCAGACAGCCTCATACACTGCACTTTCTCCCCAGCCCCTTGCAAGCTCCTTCATGTTTCCTGTAATCAGATAAGAAGTGCAAACAAGCAAGCGCGGCCAGATCAGCTCCTGTCAGTGTCCTGGTCGTGTGTAATGTAAACTGTCAGGAAACTAAAGGGGACTGAGCAATGCTGTAGCTCTCACAGGGTTCACTTTTTGTAATCACATATATTTAGAAAAGTGATTAAATAGCCATTTTGGAGGTTCCCACGTCAGCATTAAATTGTGGCAAAACCCCTTTAAGTAACCCACTGACCTATATTTTTCTGAATTATGTTAAAAATAAAATGTTGTTCAGATCAGTGTTTAAATTTATTTTTGCTGCTCTCATCTTTTATTCTACATAAGGCAAGAGCCAGCACACCACAGGTCTTTGCTGGGACCTGTGATTCACCAAGCAAGATCAATACCATAGTTTCTATTCACTAACATGCTAGTCTAATGACTTCTTTTCTTTCTAGCCTATCTATAGCCTACACATGGTTGGTGCATTAGCAATGTGCCAAAGTTCCGTAATGCGCCAAACACACAGATGCCATTTATGAGCGCACAAAAATCACTTTTATAGATTATAGCACATTTTACACTAAAAACCAGAGGCGAAAATGTTCTTCATCCTGTCTATTATCATACATGTCTCCCTAAATCTTCTAGAAATTATAGAATGTAATATAGACAGAGTTATTTGTACTGAAGTGTACAACTAGGTTAATATAATTAAATCAGAAAGCAAACATTTCTTTGCTTATCTTTAATATAAAACATAAAAGACAAGTCTTGGCCTTTCACTGGTCCTGTCTCTATAAATGGGAGGTGGTGTAGCATATGGTTACGACATATTTATGTTACTGCAAAGGTTTATTAACTGTTTGTAAAACTGACATGGTGTTGTTTGATTTTCAGTACAGGGCAACTATGTAGTTTTCAATTATGTAAAAGTCAGCCTTAAAAGGAACCTGTCACAATGAACAAGTGGTCTGATCTGCCACCATTACGCTATAGAGCAGGAGTTGGCCAGGTTTACAGTATGTAAGTGATGCAGGGAAAGCTTAACTTATATTTTATTCATTTAATTCTTGGCTTATTTTGGATTTAGGAGTCCTATTCAGTGATTATCAGCTACCTCTGTATGCATGCTCATACAGAGAAGATTGTCAGTCACATAGCGAGACCTCCCACTGGACTGCTAAGGCCAGAATAAGTAGAGACTGACAACATTCCCTGTATAAGCAAGAATATAAAGATAAATATTAATCAATGATTTTGCCCACTGGACAAAACCCAGAAACTTAAATATATAAAACATTTGTATTAGTGAAGTGACGGTCTGGTTGCGCCTCTCTACAGTACAGTGTGGTAATACATATTCTATACTGTTCTATACATGCAACGATTAGCAGTTTCTTCAGGCACCAGTTGAGGGTGACGCTATTTTCTTCTTTTCTGGTACATGGTATAGAAAGTACATGGCCCAAAGAATCTTTTAGCCTGTAGTAGCGCCTCTCTACAGTACAGTGTGGTACTATATGTCCTATACTGTTGTATACATGCAACGATGAGCAGCTTCTTCAGGCACCAGTTGAGAGTAACCCTATTTTCATCTTTTCTGGTACATGGTATAGAAAGTACATGGCCCAAAGAAGCTTTTATCCTCAAAATACATAAGGATAGAGGCTTGCAGAAGCTTTTTCTGACTGTTATATGTCAGGTCTTGTCTATCGTACTTGTTATCTCCTATTCTTAATTCTCCATTTTACTATATGTTTGGTGACATTTTAAGGCTTCGGAACCAATTACCAGTTTTCCATGAGTTTCCACACATAATTGTTGTCTCAGAACCGATTAAATATTGTATGTTTGGTGATCATTGTACAAGTAATTCTGGATCATTTCCAACAAAATTAGATCTTCACAGCTTCTTCTGCTCTATCACATAATTGGACAGCATTTTAACAGTGTTTAACGGTGTTTTTTCTGGTTCAATTGAGGTTAAAAAAAATGTAATGGATGACTAGGAAATAATTGTCATATTAGTTCTTTGTTGTAATGTTCTCTAGTATACAGACGTGCTATTTTATTTTAACACATCATAAAAACAGGGGAAATTGTTTTTTGTGATTCTGAATTTTTGCCTAAAGATGTTACCTTTGGATATTTATTTTTCTGAATTGCATGTATTAATAGCCTATGTGATAGTATTTTTTATATAAAATGTTGCAACATATTGTTTTCTGTAAATTGCAGCCTATAAACAGGTGGGAGGGAAAGGGGGGTTGTAGCAGCCAATCCGTAAATGGATGGTGCTATCCAGATTCGGCGTGCTCCTGTGCATTCTGGGGTGATCAGATTCAATCAGGGGGCAATCCGAGGTGGACCAGCAGCCCCAACTTCCTGCCAAATTGTGTAGGTCTGTAATAAACTATCATCTAAGCAGAAATAGATTCTGTCTTATAAACAAGCTATAGAAGCGAAACACTGAAGCCCATCATAGATCAAAGTAAATAAAGTCGCATATATCCGTTAAAGAGCAGAGTTTGGTATTTGGGGTTCTGTGTTGCCATGTTCATGAATTCACTATACAAGTATATTAGGTTAACAAGTATATTACATGAGTGCTTTCACCATGCTCTTTGATAGCATATCTGTAGAATATGCTAACAAAGTGGAACAGGTGTGGGTCCCACTTCTGAGATCTACACCTTTCTTTTAAATGTGCCTCTGATAGATGCGGCTCAGAATGGAGAGCTAGCCACACTCCAACAATCAGCTCTGATTTCCGCAGTTCATTATAAATTCTCATAGTTAGCTCCATCTTAGAAAAAGAAAAAAAAATAGTATCTAATGGACCCCATTGACATACAGCATCTCACAAAAGTGAGTGCAACCCTCACATTTTTGTAAATATTGTATTCTATCTATTCATTGGACAACACTAAAAATATGATCCTTTGATACAATGTAAAGTAGCCACTTTAAAGAGTACCTATCAACTTCAGACAAACATCATGAAGCAACAGAAGACTAAAATACAAATACTTTCTCAAATAAGCTTCATTAGGAAAACCAAAGCATTTAACCTGTATTTCAGTTTTCAAAAAAGCGCTGGCCCTTTAAGACAGCTCTGAAGTCGGGCCAAGTCGATACACGACAGCTTGATGGATGACAGTTGTAAGGCCTCGTTCACACGGGGATTTTGGCCACGGGTTTTGCCGCGGCCAAAGCCTCGTCGAACCTCGCCGCAAACTCGTGTCTCCCCACGCGGGCTTGCGGCGCGGGCGCTGGGCGTGGGTGGGGCGTGGTTTGGGGCGCGTCTTGCGCCGAGGGTTTGCCCCCATTCAAATTAATAGCAGGGGGCAAACCGCACCGCAAGCCGCAGCCCAGCCGCGCACCACCAGCGGCGCCACCCATGGCGGTGCCCGCAGCAGCACCGCAAGGCCGCCGTGCAGAGAACTCAATGTCAAACCCGCGGCGTGGGAATATTAACGCGGTTTCCAATAGGAAACCATGTTAATAAACTAGGCGCAATTTAGGCACGGTTTTGGCCGCGGAAACTGCGCCGGAACATGCGGCCTGAACCGTGCCCCAATCCTCCGTGTGAACATGCCTAAGTTTCTGAGCTAGGAGAGTCCACAGTGCAGGGGGAGTCTGTAAGTCTACATCATGTGCACACCAGCAGCAGTTACAGATGCCTGTGTGTTATGGAGGAGGAGGCTGAAGCAACAGGTAAACTCTGTCACACTGTTTCCTAAGGCTCTGTCTCCACTGCACAGTCAAAAAACGACTGTAAAGCGCTCCCATAGACTCTTTTGTAAAAACGTCCTGCTGTCTACACTGAGCTTCTTTTTTCTGTTCTTTCTTTTACTGGTCGTCTTTTGCAACATGTTCTAAAAAACACCAGAGCTGGGCAGAAAAATTACTACAGGAGTCTATGGAAAGCGTCAGACGTCTTTTGTCACGTTTTCGCTGCGTTTTTTGCCGCGATTTTTTAATGTAAACCTACCCAGGAGACCCAAGTCCTACCTATAGTGGGTGTTAATAAAGGTTATACCTTATCAAATCTGCATACAAGTGTCCGATGTGTCCTTGTTTGTACCGTTCGTAATAAAATGATCATGCTTTGGTCGCTAACAATTTTTGAGCAATTCGCATTTTTTTAGCTAATAATAATTTTTTTTTTTTTTACAGATTTTGGTGCTAAAATCCTTTTCTTTACATATTTTGGCGCTAATAAAGTTCTCTTGCTTCTGACGCTAAAAATACGTTTTTTACAGATTTTGGCGCCAGAATCCATTTTTTTTTTTTTAAAGGATTTTGTCGCTAAAATCCTTTTCTTAACATATTCTGGCGCTAATAAAGTTATTTCGCTTCTGACGCTAAAAATATGTTTTTTCATGGATTTTAGCTCTTCTAAAGTTATCTTCCTTTTGTTGCTAAAAAAAACATTTTTTTTACAAAATTTTGTAGCAAAAAATTTACTTTTTTTAAAGGGTTTTGCCACAAAACCCCTTTTTTTAAACGGATTTTGGTGTTTAAAGTCTGTATTTTACGGATTTTGGCGCTAAAATCCTCAACAGATTATTTTTGCTGCAAAAGCGACATAAGTGTGTTAGCGCCAAAATCCGTAAAAACTTATTTTAGCACCAAAATCCATAAAAAATGTATTTTAGAGCCAAATTTTTCCTTTAAAAAAAAAGTTTTTTTGGCAAAAAAGCAAAAAAACTTTATAAGCGGCAAAATCCGTAAAAAAAAAGGGTTTTTTGCACCAAAATCGGGAAAAAAAAATTTATTTTTGGGCCCAAAAAAATCCGTAAAAAACGTATTTTTGAAAAAACAAACTGTTTATAATTTTTTAGTACCGCCAAAATCCTTTTAAAACGTTTAAAACCCCAAAGATAAATAAATGAAAAATGGGGCTTTACTTTTCCCCTTTGTAGAGCGGAGTTACTTTCCCAATGGCTTAATTTATGCAAAACTTTAAAAAACAGACTTGAGGACAAAATAAAAAACACATGAAAAAAACACGCCAAAAAACGGACGTTTTTTTTAGCTGCCATACCAAACATGAAAAAATTACCAGGAAGGGCAAAAAAAAAAAAAAAAATTTTACTACATGAGTCTAGGGAAAAGGGCCCCGGGACGTTTTTTTTTCAATAAAAACCCCCCCCAGGGGGTTAGCCCCTTCTACAGGGGGGGCAAAAGGGTTTAACTTTTTTTCAATTCTGCATACAAGTGTTTGATATGTCCTCGTTCTCCCGTTTGTAAATAAAGTGATATGTTTTTGTTGCTAACGTTTCTTGCGAAAATTCAAGATTTTTTTTTTTAATTACGCAAAATTTTAAACCCCTTTTTTTAAGGTTTTTTGGCCAAAAACCCTTTTTTGGGAAAAATTTTTGACGCTAAAAATTTTTGGGGGTTTGGTGGACACAAAAAATTTACATAATTTTTTACGGTTTTTGGCGTTAAAATGTTTTTTTTACATTTTTTGGGCTGGTTAAAGTTTTCTTCCTTTTGTTGCAAAAAA
This sequence comes from Phyllomedusa bahiana, assembly GCA_025379985.1. Lineage (NCBI taxonomy): Eukaryota > Metazoa > Chordata > Amphibia > Anura > Hylidae > Phyllomedusa > Phyllomedusa bahiana. Next base: position 71,545 of record JAODAL010016826.1, read on the forward strand.
TTTTATTTTTTTTTAGGATTTTAGCGCTTTTAAAAGTTCTCGTTTTTGCCCGCAAAAAAATTAAATTTTTTTCGTTTTTTTGTCGCCAAAATATTTTTTTTTCCCGGATTTAGCACAAAAAAAAATTTGTTTTTTTTTTAAGTTTTAACATTTTTTGGCCCTATTTTTCCCCACGGCTTATTTTTGGGACGTTATTTTACCCCTAATTGTGCCTTTAGGGCTCGAATTAGGGGGTTTGGGAAAAAGCCCAGTCATCAAAAGCAATCCCCCAGTTCCATGGAACTAAAATTACATCTCCCCCCCCAACTCGCACAAAAACCGGCGAGCGGGGGAAGAAAGTGACATGCTATTTAAATTCACGGCGTACAAGCGCCGGGGAAAATGAAACCCTTTGGGGCCGGCGGGCCGCCGGCTCCCCCCCCCTCCCCCCCTGCACACGGATAATTGCCGGTTAAAATTCTTTCCCGCAATTAAGCCGTTTTTAAACTACCTTTAAAGTTACTTGCTTTTGCCGCAAAAAAATCTTTTTTTTAAAACAGTTTTTGGGAAACTTAAATACGTTTTTTTTATTTTTTTGGGACGTAAAAAAATTTATTTTTATTTTTGGGTTGGCAAAAAATCATTTTTTTGAAAAGGGTTTTTAAAGCGCAAAAACCCGTTTTTTTTTGGGATTTTAGGGGCCATTAAAGTTATCTCGTTTTTGTCGCAAAAAATCCTTTTTTTTTAAAAGTTTTGGGGGAAAAATTTTAAATTAGAAAACAAAATCTATAAAAACCCCAAAAACCAAAAAAAAATTTTTTTCCCGAAACCCAAATTTAGAAAATTTTTAATGTGCCAAAATCAAAAAAAAAAAAGAAAAAAATTTTAGTGACAAAAGCGAGATAACTCTTTAGTGCCAAAATCTTTTAAAATGACAACAAGTTTACAAAATTAAAACCCAATGTTTTGTTTTTCCACCCCCTTTTGGGTAGGGCGGATTTAATCCAAGGGTTTTTTTTTTAAAGGGCATACATTGAAATCCAAAAACCCAAAAAACGGGGGAAAAAAATTGCAAAAAAATGAAAATTCGCAGCAATAAACGGACGTTTTTTCAGCTGCTTTTGACAGGCATGGACAGAAAATTTGTTTTTGAAATTTCCCCTTTCATTTCTTTTTTGCCACTGCGTGTAGACATGGGCCTTAGTGTGCTTTCCCTGCTTTACTGTAGGTAGTGAAACTCCTTTCCCCCCGCACTGTTTGGCTCCCAACAACTGAAAAGGGAACTCCTGAGTTAAAAAGGGAAAAAGGGAAAAACCCTGTTTCCCTGTAAAACGGGGGGAAAACCCTTTCTGGATTGCTAATGCATGTTTTTTTGGGGGAAAAAGTTTTTAAAAAATTTCATCACAATAAATTTTCTAGGGGTTTGTGTGGAGGTAAAGGGAAACTCTTTAAAGCTTTTTGTAACAGTGTAAATTTGTTGTGCCCTTAAAAAAACCAACATACAGCCTTTCAATGTCCCAAACCACTGACAACAAAAGTGAGTACAACCCTAAATGAAAAAAGGGCAAATTTTTGCCCAAAGTGTCATTTTTTTTGTGTGGCCCCATTAATTTTTCCAAAACGCCCAAATCTCTTGGGGATGGAAATTCACTAGGGTTTCCAGGTTGCCCCCTGGACTCCTCTTCCACTCCTTCTTTAAGGGCATCTTTGGGAATGTGTGATGTTAAGACCCTTTTTGGGTTTCCTTTTAAATTTTCCCTTGGGTCAATGGGTTTTAGGTTTGGAGACATGCTTTACCCAAACCCAAAACCTTCAAAATAAAATTTTTTTTGGCCCAAAGCAGGGGGTCATTCCCTTTGAAATTTGGGTTTGGGGGAGTTATAACATTAAAATATTGCCCCGTTACCCCGTTTACCAAAGGAGGGGGGTGATGCTTGCTTTTAATATTTACAAATACCCTGGCATTCTTTGGGTTTCCTCAATGAACGTAGCTCCCACAGCCCAACCCGCACTCATGCAGTCCCAAACCATGATACTCCTAACCCCCAAAAGCTTGACTGTAGGCAAGGGCACAAATTTTAAGTTTTTTTAAAAAAGTTTAAACCTTGGGCTCAGAGGGCCAGAAATGGAAATATTTTAAAAAAATCCTTATCCTTATCGTTTTTATTTTTTTTGGGGCGACAGCTAAAAAAAAGACCAATTTAATGCAGTGGTTTTAGGCTGTTTTTGAGTGGAATCTGTCCTTTTTAAAAACCCCTTTAAGGGGCTTGGCCTTTTATGCTTTAGCCAGTTTTAAAGGGGGTTCTATCCCTTTTAATAGCCTTGCATCTTTATTTAAAGCAATAATTTTTTTTTACATCCTCAGACAGTTCTTTGCCATTAAAATTTCCAAACGACATTATGACCGTAAAGAGAGAGTGTTTAAAGTGATAAAACCAAAAATTTTAAAACACTGCACCCCCTTTACAAATGAGACCCTTTTTAACATTAACAAATCTCCTGACACCATGGAAACATGTATGAAAAACTGTCTTGGGGCTAAAAAATTTTCTTTTTGCCCATTTGCCAAACCCAAATCCCCTTTCAATTTTTTCCCCCGCACTAAAAAAATTAAAGGCGAGCTTGATTCGTAGCTATTTGCAACAAAGAAAGTCTTAGACCAAAACATTTTTTTATACATGTGGGCTAATTTTTGTCCATTTTTTTTTAGGGGGGTTTCACTTTTTTGCCACAGTTTTGACATTGTGGGTGTGTTTTTGAGCAATTTTTTGGGGACACCCAAAATTTTCACTGTTATAAAACTTTAACTGCTTTCTTTAAATTTTTTTTCAAAGGTCATATCTTTTTTGTTGTCCCCCCTGAAAAGATATAATACCCCTTCACTGTTTTTAAGCCCCCAAAGCAAATTTCTTTACAAGGGCCTCAAATTTATACCTTTAACTAAATGTTGAGCGATTTTTTTCGACAAAAATTTTAAATCGGGAAGGTTTTTATGGTGATCGAAATTTCCAGATCATGCTAATTAAGGTTTAAAAACTGTGCATCCCTCTATTAAAAACGCGCCTTTTTTGGGCTTCCGGGAATTTTTGGGGGCCAGCCAAAACAGAATTTCGAATAGAGGGAGGGGGGAAAGTGTGGGCGACGTCTTTAATGGGGTTTGTATTTGGGTTTCGATTGGCTGGAAAAATCCATACCTCGTTTTTCATAGAAAAAGCTTTTTCCGTTTTAGGGCCCCATTTTCTCTCGCGTCTCATTGGTATAGGACCTGCGCCTGCCCGTGGCCAAACAGCTCAGCGAAAATTTGTTTATTTTGCACAGAGAAATCTACTATTACGTGAATTTTTTCCCTTCCCCAAATTTTGTTAATTAGGGGATTTTTAAGAAATTTTTTTGTAGTTAGGGTAAGGGAATTTTTTAAAACAGCACTACCGCTGTAAATTCACGGGGGTGGGGCGGGGGGGGGGGGCCCCCGGGGCGAACAAAAGAAAAAGCTCTATCTATAAAAGAACACTGGGTAAAATTCACCAAGACTTAGTGTAGACATGGTAGTGGAATATCCTTTTTTTATTTAAAATTTGGGTATTGAAATTTTTCCTGGGAAAATTTGGGGAGCCCCGAACTTATATTTTGGGTACACATCATTTCTAGTAACTGAGGTCTCTTTTTGGGTTTGCTGCCCCAAAACTCCCCTTTTATTAAAAATATAAAAATTTTAAAAGGTGTTCATTTTTAATTTTTCCCATTAAACCTGTGACTGTTGATTATTCCCCCTTGCAGTTTTAAAATTTCAATTCCCGCAATCTTGTAGCAGCACAGGTTGTTTGTTGCCAAAAATACCGTGTAACATACGAAAAACTTCACGTTTTGTTTTTTTTTGACTTTTTTCGCACCCCGCATTGTTTTATTTGACCAGCATCTAAGTAAATCTTAAAAACAGCAATTCTATATTCACCAAAGGTGAATTTAAAGGTGCAAAAAAAAACCGTTTTTTATATCAAAAAAATTTAAAATTTATGTGTTTTTTTTACTTTTTTCACAAACCGCATTTTCATTACCAGCATCTACGTAAATCTTTAAAAAACCCAAATTTTTTATTCACCAAAAAAAAGGGGGGGGGAAAAAAAAAGGTTTCAAAAAATACCGTTTATTTAAAACCAAAACATAAAAAGATACGGGGGTTTTTTGGACTTTTGGCCCCTTCCCGGGTTTGTTGAAAAGGGCACCTTGCAGTTTAAAATTTTAATCCACAATTTTGTTTTGATTAGAGGGATTTTTTAGAATTTGCTTTTGATTTGCCGTCTTTTAATAAAAAGACCTTTTCCCCCAAAACTTTTTATAACCCTTTTCAAATTTTTAAAATTTTTGAAAATGGAGCGAAATGCATGTGGAAGCGAGAAAGAGAGGGGGGCACCCCCGGGGGTAGAGGTTTCGAGAGGAAAAGGGGACCTTCCATTCTGGCACAACACCCCATGCCAAACGGTCGTCATTTTCAAGGGCCTCAGGGCCCGCATCGCTGGGGCAGGGGCCCGTGAATAAAGTAACGAAAAATTTGTCGCCAATCTGTCCTTAGTGGGTTTAACAACCCGCTTTTAGGGAGTCTTACCTCCTCGTCCTCGCAGTCCCGGAACAAATTCGTCATCACATTTATCAGCCTCCGTCCCCAAAAGAAGAAGCCCAAATGTCAACCGGTACCCACCCAGGTGGATAATCCTTTTCTGAAGACCCTTTTTATGACAAAATGCGGTTGGGTCAGAAGGCCAAAGTTAAAAGATCAAGAAATTTAGTCTGCCTGACGCCCCTTTCTGATGCCCCCTCAGAGGAGGGGGAAGGGAAACCCGGGCAAACGCCAAAAAAACCTGGCGGTCGGGGAAAGCCTTGCAGTCCCCTTGCTTTTAGCCCGCAGCTTCTGGATGCAGAAAGTCAGGGCGACCCAAATCACCCGTGTTGGGTGATAGGATGAAAGACCCACATTGCGGAACCAAACCTGGGCCCTTTTTTGGGGAATTTGCTTGGGCGCTTATCAGTGGCAGGAGGAAACAGGGGGGGGGGTGTCAAAACGGGGCCCCCCCACAAAAAGGGAGAGGGCGGTCGCAAAAAGGTTCCCCTGAAAATTCCGCCAGCCACGGTCAGCGCAAACCCCCCCTCCTCGGCCCTTTTCGCCGTCAAAAAGGTTTCCCGGACCCTCAAGCCTGGGCCTTCTTTGGCAAGCCTCTGATTCCCCAGCGATGTCATATGCCCCCCTTTTGCCGAAAACCCCAAAAAGTAGGGCAAAAATTTTTAAAGGGTTAACCCACCCCCAACATGTTAGTCACATGCACAATGCATGAGTTGAAATGGGGGGAACCCTTTGGCCAAAAAAAGGCCAGCCCACGCCGGCCTCCAAACCCACTGTCAACCCCTTTCCCCGCCTCCTCCCCCCTCCCCACCCCCAAAGCGTTCTCATGCCCGCTCTCAAGTCAGATCAGGGACCCCCCGTTTCAGCCTCCCCCGTCCCCCGAGTACCACCACCCCCACAGAAACCACCCCTACCCCTTTCCCTCCTTCCCCTTTTTTTGAGACCTCACGCCGTCCCCCCCGGGGCCTTTTTAGCAGCCAGCCCCTGTTTCCGGGTTTGGGAGCAGAAAAAACACTTTAACCCAAACAATCCCAAACCCAAAAAACCGAATGTCGGCATTGCCGGGTTTTTGGGCCTTTGGAAATGTTGTTTTTTTTCCCCGTCTGGGGGACACGGGGTTTCCGCCACTCAGGGGCCCTCGCCTGCCCCAATACCAGTGCCGAGCAGCTTTTCTTTGCCAAAAAAGCCGTCCCTGCCCTCCCAGCCACGTGTCATCAAAATTTCAAGGGTTTTTGCATCTGTTCCGAAAAGCCCATCTCACCCCCGACCATGGACTGTAAGCAGGGCCAAGGCCTATTCTCGGAAGCTCACGGGGGAGTGGGTGGAGTCGGGGGGTGACGTGGTTTCAGGCTTGGCGCACCCCCTTAAAAAAACCGCGGGGATGGTCAGGGCTCTTTCCCCCAAAGGTCCTCTGGTGGCATCCGTGCCCAGAACCCCCGGCCCGTGTTAAAATTAATCTGCCTTGGAGACCGTCCACACACAGGCAGAGCTGTGGAGGCTCTAAAAACGAACCGAGGTTTGGCGGGGTGACAAGAACCTTGTGCCAGGAAAGGTTTTGTGGGGTTAAGGGGGAAAATCTCTGGCCCCCCCAAACGGTGGCTGGAGCACATCCCTTGCCTGGCACATGTCATAAACCTTGTCGTCCAAAATTTTTCTAAAGAGCTACCCGGGTCTGGCCCCTGCTGAAAAAGGCCGAGGTCGATTCGCACTTCCCCCGTTCGCACCCTTTTTTTTCCCGCCGGGCTGCGTGCAGCTAGCTGGGCCCTCCCGTCAACCGTCTCATTTTTGACGGGGCAACACGCGGGAAATTTCCCACCCTCCAAAAGCTCCCGATTGGGGCGCAGCCTTGCTTTTCCAGTACGAAGTACACTGGCTAAAAAGCAGGGGTAGGGACCTGGGGGTGTTGAACCCCCGAGGGGGCAGGTGAAAGAGTTTGCACCCCTTGCCATTTTGAAAAAGCCACAAAATGGCAGTGCGGAAAATGCCCTTGTCAGCATACCTTTGGTGATTTTTAGTTCTGGAAGATCTTTGAAACCCTAAACAACAGGGCCCGCCAGCGACGGAGGAGGAACGACACGATGGGACAGGAGCCTTCTCTCCGTCAAATCCACAAGGCCCCACAGTTTCAAAATTTCATTTGGGCTTTTTAGGGAGTGGTTCGGTTTCCCGACTATGCAAGTGGGGCATCAGCTCTCAGGGTGCTCTCTTTTAGGCAAGCAGGGCTGTGTTTAAGCTGTGCCGGAGGCACGGGGGGGAGGAGGAGGAGGGAGGAGGGATTCCTGACACCCATGTTTCCGAGTCCCTGCCCTTTGGGAAAAAGGTTGGCGCGAATTTGAGGGGAGGGGAAGTGAGGAAGATCATTTTCTGTGCCCCCGACCAGAGGCTTGGGAAAAACAAGGCTCCATCTTCTCACAAAGGTGCTTGATGCTCAAATTTCCTCCAACATACCCGCATTTGGCCCAAAATGAACAACGTTACTGGGGGCCACCCTCCGGGTCCCGGACAAACAAAATCAGACTTTCCCTTTCCCCACCCAAAAGAGAGTAAAAAAGCAGAAATGGGGACCTTTTCGATTGATCAATGGGACTCTGTTCTCCTTCCGTTCCCCCAAATGCACGGGGAAAAAACATCACGACGTGACAGAGTAGAGTGCCAAGAGGGGGGCAGAGCAGGCAAGGTGGCGGGAACCTATGGGTCCTCTGGCAAACTTTTTACCCCTCACCAAAGCATGCATGCAGGCACACATCCAACACACAGAGATCAGCTAAGATCATGGGGCACGACTTTCTGCTTCCCAACACCGAGTTTTTGCATGTGTTCCGGGCCCAAAAGACTTTGGGGACCAAAATGGACGAAAGGGCCCCAGCGGCTCTCAGCCAAGAGGGGTTGTCCGCCCACAGCCAGCGTCATATCTGAGCGGGCCTTCCCCCCATCTGAGGGTCATTACAGACAAACGCACCGGTTTCCACAGTTTAAAATGGGTCGTTTGACTTCTCAAGATGAAACGGCATGGCTCTATGATTTGTGGCCCAATGCCGAGCACATTGTTGCCGTCTATTTACTTCCTTTTCAAAAAAGAAATGGTCCCCCTTGAAAAATTTTTTTTAAAATATCATTTCTTTTCTGCAATTTTTTTCTCTTTTCCCCAAAAGTTTTATTTTTTGGTTTTTCTTTGAAGACTTAAAAGAAGCAAGTTTCATGACAACACCATTTCCCTTTACTCACTTTATCTTTAAAATTTTTTTCCCTTGTCATTTTTGAGGTCATGTTGCTGTGGAAACAGATAATTTGGTCCTTTGGAACGAAATGTGGCTTTTTAAATGGCTTTTCCCCTCACAATTTTTAAAGTGGCTAGAATTATTTAAAT
>JAODAL010016827.1:0-79502 GCA_025379985.1 Phyllomedusa bahiana
GCCCCACCCTTTACCTGGGGGTGTCTTCTGCGGTCATACAACAGGGCAGTGTAGAGCCAATACCACAAGTCTGGCTCAGTCACCTCCTTTACCCTGGTCTGTTCTTCTGCAGGTCATACATACAGGGCAGTGTAGAGCCAATATCACAAGTCTAGCTCAGGCACCACCTTTACCCTGGTCTGGTTGTTCTTCTGTAGGTCATACATACAGGGCAGTGTAGAGCCAATGCCACAAGGCTCAGGCACCACCTTTACCCTGGGCTGGTTTCTCTAACTGTTCTGCGCCCAAAGACTCCACTCTTTCCAGTCATGATAACGTCACTTTCTGCCCTCTGTCTAATCAAGAATGGAGATATGAACGGTAGCCTAGAGACACTTGTATGTATTCAGAGGAGAAAAACACTCACTACTGACCTCACCAGGCCAACATCAAAAGAACAATGTATTTATTAAAAGTCTTCATTTACCGTTCCCTACATGTTGAAAGGTAATTATTGTAGTGAGAAACTCCCTTCAATGGCATAGAATTTTACAGTGTTATACAATCACCCCCAACTCATTGTTCCTCACTGCTATGCCCATTCATCAGCCTTCACATTTTACCCATGATAAGAATGATCAAGATGAACACTGATGAGTGCATCAAACTAGTTCCATGCAGTGGTGACTAACCTGTGGATTTCCAGCTATAACTCTCTACATGATTTGATAACTCCAAGATGTCAGGGCAGTTGTAGTTCACCAACCGCTGGAGGTCAATTGTTCAACAGACTGTATATGGGTGGAAATAAGAGTTATTCACTTTAAAATAAACCATGTGGGAATTGTCAGTAAGCTGGGCTGAACATATTACACTAGTCTATATGGCCTCCAATGTTCTCAGTTGTCTTGCCCCAGTTGCATTGCATTTTCTATATTCACCATAAATTTTCTCTTACATTTTAAGGTTGAGCAAAGAGTTCATGAAATGTTCTGTTTTATGGATGGAAAAAATTCCTAGACCTGGTTCTCAAAGATTATTAAACTTGTAGACATTTGTCTCGCAAAACTTTCATCAATGAGTTCCATCATCACCAAAGAACTGATCTACCGAAAGAATTATCTCCATCCAGGACTCCAAAGTGCATCCAGAATCAATACACCATCAGCGGTCCCAACCTCCAGATTCCACAACATATGGATTTTAAGAATGAAACATTTATCACTTTCACTCTCCTGGGCCTCTCAGAGAACCCAGGTCTCCGACTGCCCCTTCTCTTTTTCTTCATTAAAGCCTATATTCTCTGTATTGTGGGTAACTTGCTTATCCTTATGGTCACCTTAACTCAGTCTACTCTCCACACCCCAATGTACTTCTTCTTGGGAAACCTTTCCTTTGTAGACATCTGCCTGACATCTGTCACTGTTCCTCAGGCTATTTATAGTCTGCTCTCCAAGCATTTGTCCATCTCATCTCATGGTTGTTTTGCTCAGCTCTCTCTGTTCCACCTGGTGGGTAACATGGACAGTTTTTTGCTGGCCATCATGGCCTTTGACAGATACGCTGCAATCTGTCAGCCCTTGCACTACACAACCATCATGAGCAAGAAGACATGTATCAGTCTACTGACCTCCTCATGGATTATAGTGAGCTTTAATGCAACTCTGCACACCACTATGACCTCTACTCGTCCCTACTGTGGTTGGGTCATCCACCACTACTTCTGTGATGTCCCAGCCATGCTCTCACTCTCCTGCACAGACACATCGGCTCAGCATTTGATTCTCTTCTGCTCAGCCTCAGTAATGGTCACAATACCCATGTTGTTCATCCTGCGTTCCTACTTTCTGATCATTAGAACTGTGCTGAAATTGAATACTTCCGAAGGTCGCCAACGAACCTTCTCCACGTGTTCCTCCCACCTTACCGTTGTTATCCTCTTCTACAGCTCAGTACTTTTCATGTACATTCGCCCACGTTCCTTTTATTCCATAGCCAATGATCGGGTCATAAGCGTGGCATACAGCGTCATAACCCCAATGCTCAACCCATATATATATACCTTGAGGAACAAAGAGGTCAAAAATGCTGTGAAGAAGGTAATGCAATGTGAAAGGTGGCTAAAAACACTTAAAGGATACAGAAATTAGGACAGAATATTTTTGTAGAATATTTTTCATTGATCTATCTCAAAATTGACCTTAATATTTAATATATAAGGTTTATGGATCTTCATGTTCCTGAGCAACATGTTTAATAGTAAATGGTAATTTATTCTAAGTCTAAACTAAAAGTTAGATGTAATACCAAAATGTGTTCATGTTAGTGAGGAAAGCCCCACGTCATTACTATGGGCAGAGAACCTGGTCCTTGATGTTATTTGACTTTGTAGCTGTTACCATTCCAGTTACCTCCATCCTCGTTTCTTTCCTGCCGTAGTAAAGATGTCTCAATTATCTATGGTCAATTATACTTGTCTCATGCAAATACTATATATTCCACCAGGGACCAAAACTATATTTGCTTAAAGAGAGTGATTCATCCAAAACTTTAACTCGTGTGTTTTTTGGTTTTTATTTAAGTTTCCATAGCACTATAAGGGCGACATGTCCCAAAAAGTGGCGTCCGTACGCTAGTTTGAATGCGGCATAAAGTATCGTACACTCGCAATGTATTTCCTAATGTGTTCTGCGCTTGTTTTGTAAAGTGGTTGTATTTGCGCCTGTCGGAATGTTTTAGGCGTTGCGCCTTATTCGGCAAGTCTGTTGCTTGGGGCGCCTGTTTGGCCGTTCCGGCTTGTATATTTAAAAAGTCGACGCATTGATTAGTTCTACGCATTTGTTCACGGTGCGTAGGTTTGTTTTGGAGCGCATGTTGTCTTTGCGGCGCATGTATGGATTGGGGCGCATGCCTGTGCTCCCTTTCTGGCTCCCTCCGAATTTTTGTCATATGCTTTTGGGGCGCATTCGAAAATTAGGCGCATTTGGGAGCAACATTCAACATCAGAGCGCACACAGTAGGCGCACGATCAACAACTTCGACCAGCAGCCAGAAATAAGTACAGGACGACGTTCTGCAATGAACCCCGGAGCAATAAATAAAAAGCGCCAGGTAATGTGCTCACATTTTCGCACACATCACTGCGCTGAACTTTTGTCGTCCACAAATGACGAAAGTTCGGACAATCCAAATCTGAATCCACCAGCCAGCAAAAAAGTCGCACACTCACGCACGGCAAAATGCCCCGATGCTCCTAAAATCACACATAGAAAACAGCCGACAGTGTAAGCCCCATTCAAATCTGTCACACATGTACGGCTAAAAAAGGCGCATACAGCCACACAAAAGATGGCGTCAAATGCGCCGACAACCACTGTACACTTGGAGTACACTAGAAAATCGGGAGACTCATACGCCAAAAACCAACATTGCCGTGTTCAGACATGTTGCCCTAAATGTTTAAAAAAATCCTGAAATTCTAGAGTTTTCAATTTGGCCAATAGGTCTGATAATAGTCTGACACTTTCTGTTTTGTAGAGAAAGCTTTTCCGTATTCTCCTCATTATCAGCACAGGCAGGATTACACTGAAAGGTGACACCAGTGTCTATGGATAATACAGGATCACAGATCACAGAGCATAGAAAACTCTCCTATAGAAGTTAATGGATCTGCTCTTGTTCACAGGCTCCTATGTCTATATAACTGCTGTAAAGCATCTCTCTAAATGCTGTTAATTGCAGCTCAGCCAAGATGGCCGCCCCTATAATCATAGGCAAACAGCAGAATTAAAAAATCTAAAAAAAAATGCTGATAGATACTTTTTAAGGACTATTGCATAACATCAATAGCATAACTAGAGCTAGGGTGGGGCTGGTTTCATCAGCTATAGGCGCACATACATGGTGCTACAACATAAGAAAAACTGCATACATTTTGTATTGCTGTAATTGTGTCACCTTCAGAGAGTAAAACTAGCAGGTCATTTACATTGCATGGTGAGTGCTATAATAAAAAATAAAAAATTTCCAGGATAACTGTATTTTCTTCCTTCTTCGAACAAAATCGATGAAAAGGTGAACGAAAACTCATGTGTTGCCCAAAATAGAACCAATTAAAATGGTCAACTCGACCCATAAAAAACAAATCCTCAGAATATGATGATTTAATTTTTTATAAACACATTTCTATTGTGTAAAAGTAATAAAACATAAAAAATAACATTTATATCATTGCTATTTTACCGACTGCAAAGTAAAGTTCTCCTGTCATTTATTTCTCACGGCGAACGCTGTAAAATTGAAGCTCAAAAAATGGCTTTTTTTATATATTCACTGCCCAATGCTAAAAAGCTATGGAACAGCTGTGCACCCACAATGCACAGTACACCCCTAGATGAGATCCATGAGGGATGTTGAATCCAAAATGGGGCGACTTCTGGAAGGGTTCACCTGTTCTGGTACTTCAGGGTCTTTGCAGACGAAACATGAAACCCACCAAAATTTGCGCTCCAAAAGCTAAATAGCGCTCCCTCCCTTGTACGCCCTGCCATGCACCCAAACAGCAGTTTACACCCACATATAGGGTATTGCCGAACTTGGAAGAAATTGCGTAACACATTTTGGGCTGATTTTTTTTCCAGGATTCTTGTGAGAATTAAACATTTTAAGTTAAAACTGCAGATTATTGAGAAAGTGCCAATTTTCATTTTCACAGCCTAATGCTAAAAAAATCTGTGAAAACACCTGTGGGGTTGATATACTCACTGCACCCCTGGATATATTCCTTAAGGGGTTTGGTTTTCAATATGGGATCTTTTCAGGGGTGTTTATTAAGTTTTAGCGCCTTAGGGTGTCCTCAAACCTGAAATGGTGTCTAAATAAAATCGTAATGAAATGAGACCCCAGAGTCCGGTAGGTGCTCCTCCTATTCTGAGGCTTGTGGTTGAGTCAAATAGCGCATTAGGGCCACATATGGGATATCTATAAAGATGGCAGAATCGGGGGAATCAATTATGAGTTGCGTTTCTCTGTTATCATCTACTGTGCTCCAGTGAATAATGAATTAAAATTGAAAATCTGCAAAAAAGAATTAAAATATTGAAATTCCACCTCCACTTTGCTTTAATTCTTGTGAAATACCATGAGGGTTAACAAACCTCCTGAATGCTGTTTTGAATACTTTAAGGGGTGCAGTTACTTGTTAGAAAAATTGCAATAAATAGTTTTTTGCTGTTTTTTTTTTTTTTTTAAAAAGAGGTTGAAGAATGCTGATATTGCTGCCTTGACATGTAGGGATATGCTGAAGTAATAAACCAAGTTAAAAAATTTAAAATTTTTAAAAAGTTTTAAAAATTAAAAAAATAAAAAATGTAAAAAGTAAAAAAATTCTGACCTCAGTTTGTGTCAAGTTGTGATGACTGGCATGTCAACGGATAGGAGGCTTCACACAGTCATCCTACACCACTTTATGCAATTCTTGAGGTTCCAGGTAGCTTAAAAAAAACTTTGATTTACATAATCTGACTTTTATGTCCCCCATATGCCACAGATTGGAGCTCAGTACTTGAAAATGCAATCATTTGCAGATCTAAGCAACATCTGCTATTTCCTCGATTTGTATAATGTCATAGCTTGTCCTTCTTGGTGTTGCATTATGTGGATTTATATGACATGTGTCAAACTCAGGGCCCATGGGCCAAATCCAGCCCATCACATCATTTTACATGGTCCACGAGAGCTTAGACACAGCGATCAGGATTGGACACGGATGTAGAAGGTCCAGTTTTTCACTTTCCCCATAGGACACGGCCAACGCTTGGCAGAGATGGTGGGAAGCTGGCGCCATCTTGGATTCAGAGCTCTGGGATGCACCGTCACACTGCTCTGTTCAGCGACTTACAGATGGTGGCAAAAGCTCTGACCACTCTACCTAGTCTCGCTAACCATCCCCCAAGGCCCTCCAAAGGATATTTGAGGGCAGCCGTGATGTTGATGTTGCTCTCATTGAAAATTGGTTTGACACCTCTTGTGTCTACAGATTATAATTGTAAAAATAATCCAATGGATTTCTGCAAATACAACTCTGACATTTGATTGCACAAGGCAAACTAATACAAGATCCATATTCTGTGGATAAACTTTTTTAGTTTTTTTCAATAAATTTGTCATCATTTAGTCATATCAGATTTTTTTTACTTTTTATGTTTGCTTGCTCTTTTCCCAAGGCCATATATTGGTAATTAGTTTGTATGAGAGATGTTGTATCCCCTGGAGTAGCTTAGCTCTGATAAATCTAGCATGGAGTCAGACGGGATGGGATTCACAGCACACAATGTGGAGCAAAGATCATGCTGTATTCATGAGATCCATTCAAAGTAGAGATATTTTACAGTGGTTTAAAATGCACTAAGTGCAAACCATTAATCTTCATCTAGAGGTGTTCAACCGGTGACTACAACACAGGGTATGCTGGGAATTGAAGCTTTGTAACAGCTGGAGAGCCTGTTATAAAGCAATTTATTAGGGTAGAAGCAAGGCTAAGAGATCTTCTCTTCATTCAAATTATGTGTGGACCAGCCTAGACTGTATCCTTTGACTGTTTTCTCCAAGGTAAATTTATTACACATTATTACATGCAGATTTTTTTTTTCTTCTGGATTTTCCTTAGTATATTTCTCTACTATGTCTGCGTTATCTTAGTCTTCTAACTCTCTGGTTGCAACCTCTTTTGACCAATATTACATGATTTTCCTTACTATGCTGTTTCACAGAGTCACAAGCAGCTTCAGATGCACACTGACTGGTCAGGCTGTGAGTGGTTGTCTAACAGTGATTGACATATTTAGCTTCTCTATGACTAGCTGAGCATTACAGAGACATAAGTGAAGGAGATTTCATCTGTAACTAGACAACGCTAAAGAGCTCCAAGGAGGGAAAGCAACTGCTCATCAAAGGAAAAAAAAATAATAATCTTGTTAGACTTGTATGAACGTTGGCGCTAACAGGCCAGTTCCAAATTATTTTAAGGCAGTGTAGAATGCGACAAAATGTATGAACCTGTTCTTTTACAGATCACCCATACAGGGCAGTGTAGAGCCAATACCACAAGTCTGGCTCAGGCACCACCTTTACCCTGGTCTGGCTGTTCTTCTGCAGGTCATACATACAGGACAGTGTAGAGCCAATACCACAAGTCTGGGTCAGGCACCACCTTTACCCTGGTCTGGCTGTTCTTCTACAGGTCATACATACAGGGCAGTGTAAAGCCAATACCACAAGTCTGGCTCAGGCACCACCTTTACCCTGGTCTGCTCTTCTGCAGGTCATACATAAAGGGCAGTTAGAACCAATACCACAAGTCTGTCTCAGGCACCACCTTTACCCTGGTCTGGCTGTTCTTCTGCAGGTCATACATACAGGGCAGTGTAGAGCCAATACCACAAGTCTGGCTCAGGCACCACCTTTACTCTGGTCTGGCTGTTCTTCTGCAGGTCATACATACAGGCGCAGTGTAGAGCCAATACCACAAGTCTGGCTCAGGCACCACCTTTACCCTGGTCTGGCTGTTCTTCTGCAGGTCATACATACAGGGCAGTGTAGAGCCAATACCACAAGCCTGGCTCAGGCACCACCTTTACCCGTGTCTGTTCTTCTGCAGGTCATACATACAGGGCAGTGTAGAGCCAATACCACAAGTCTGTCTCAGGCACCACCTTTACTGGTCTGGCTGCTCTTCTGCAGGTCATACATACAGAGCAGTGTAGAGCCAATACCACAAGTCTGGCTCAGGCACCACCTTTACCCTGGTCTGGCTGTTCTTCTGCAGGTCATACATACAGGCGCAGTGTAGTGCCAATATCACAACTCTGGCTCAGGGACCACCTTTACCCTGGTCTGGCTGTTCCTCTGCAGTTCATACATACAGGCGCAGTGTAGAGCAAATTCCACAAGTCTGGCTCAGGCACCACCTTTACCCTGGTCTGTTCTTCTGCAAGTCATACATACAGGGCAGTGTAGAGCCAATACCACAAGTCTGGCTCAGGCACCACCTTTACCCTGGTCTGGCTGTTCTTCTGCAGGTCATACATACAGGCGCAGTATAGAGCCAATACCACAAGTCTGGCTCAGGCAGCACCTTTACCCTGGTCTGTTCTTCTGCAGGTTACACATACAGGGCAGTGTAAGCCAATACCACAAGTCTGGCTCAGGCACCACCTTTACCCTGGTCTGTTCTTCTGCAGGTTATACATACAGGGCAGTGTAGAGCCAATACCACAAGTCTGGCTCAGGCACCACCTTTACCCTGGTCTGGCTGTTCTTCTGCAGGTCATACATACAGGGCAGTGTAGAGCCAATACCACAAGTCTGGCTCAGGCACCACCTTTACCCTGGTCTGGCTGTTCCTGTTATGCGGCTAGGTTTGGCGTAAAAAAATCATAAATGTGTCTACTGCTATGAATGTGGTGCGACGCCCACAGAACGCCCCTAATCTTTGGTGCACTAAAAAGTGTCTTTGACACATTACAACAACACTTATCGTGCCAAAGTTTGGAGTGCACCTGTTCATACATTCTTTTTGGCTCAAGGTACACCAGAAAACTGGTGCAGCCCTGTTCACACATGTCACCCAAAGACTCTACTCTGTCCGATCAAGATAACATCACTTTCTGCCCTCTGTCTAATCAAGAAAGGAGATATGGACGGTAACCTAGAGACACTTGTATGTACTCAGAGCTGATAAATTCTCTCTAATTTCCTGACAAGGGCAAAATCAAAAGAACAATGTTTTTATTAAAAGTCTTCATTTACCGTTCCCTAAATGTTGAAAACTAATCATTGTAGTGAGAAACCCCCTTCAATGGCATATCATTTTACATTGTTATACAATCACCCCCAACTCATCGTTCCTCACTGCTCTGCCCATTCATCTGTCTTCCCTTTAGTTGGAAAATTTTACCCATGATAAGAATGATCAAGGTGAACACTGATGAGTTCATCTAACTGTAGTTCCATGCAGTGGTGTCCAACCTGTGGATCTCCAGCTATCATCCTCTACATGATTTTATGGCTCCAAGATATCAGGGCAATAGTAGTTCACCAAAAGCTAGAGGCAAATTGTACAACAGACTGTATAAGGGTAGAAATAAGAGTAATTTACTTTAAAAGAAACCATGTGGGAATTGTCAGTAAGCTGGTCTGCATATACTACACTAGTCTATATGGTCTCCTCTTGTCACAACTGTGTCACCCCAATATGCTTTTTGATTTTGATTCATTTTCTATATTCACCACAAATTTTCTCTTACATTTTAAGGTTTAGCAAAGAGTTCATGAAATGTTCTGTTTTATGGGTGGAAAAAATTCCTAGACCTGCTTCTCAAAGTTTCTTATATTTGTAGACATTTGTCTCGCGAAACATTCATCAATGAATTCCATCGTCTGTGCATTATGAAGCCCTGAGAACTGATCTACAGAAAGAATCCCCTCCAACCAGGACTCCAAATTGCATCCAGAATCAATACACCATCAGCAGTCCCAACCTCCAGATACCACAACATATGGATTTGAAGAATGAAACCTTTATCACATTCACTCTCCTGGGCCTCTCAGAGAACCCAGGTCTACGACTGCCCCTTCTCTCTTACTTCATTAAAGCCTACATTCTCTGTGTTATGGGCAACATGCTTATCCTTATGCTCACCTTAACTCAGTCTAGACTCCACACCCCAATGTACTTCTTCTTGGGAAACCTTTCCTTTGTAGACATCTGCCTGACATCCGTCACTGTTCCTCGGGCTATTTCTAGTCTCCTCTCCAAGGACTTGTCCATCTCATTTCATGGTTGTTTTGTTCAGCTCTTCTTATTCCACATGATGGGTAACATGGACAACATTTTGCTGGCCATTATGGCCTTGGACAGATACGCTGCAATCTGTCAGCCCTTGCATTACACAATCATCATGAGCAAGAAGACATGTATCACTCTATTGACCTCATCATGGATCATAGTGAGCCTTATGCAACTGTGCACACCACTATGACCTCTACTCTTCCATACTGTGGTTGGGTCATCCACCACTACTTCTGTGATGTCCCAGCCATGCTCTCACTCTCCTGCACAGACACATTTGCTCAGCAAATGGTCATCTTCATTGAAGGCTCACTAATGGTCATGGGACCCATGTTGTTCATCCTGGGCTCCTATATCCTCATCATTAGAGCTGTGCTGAAACTGAGTACATCCAAAGGCCGCCGCCAAACCTTCTCCACGTGTTCCTCCCACCTAACTGTGGTCATCTTATTCTACAGCTCAGTTATTTTCATGTACTTTCGCCCAAGTTCCCTCTATTCCGTTGCCTATGATCGGGTCATAAGCGTGGCTTACAGCGTCATAACCCCAATGCTCAACCCATTTATATATACCTTGAGGAACAAAGAGGTAAAAAATGCTGTGAAGAAGGTAATGCGATGTGAAAGGTGGCTAAAAATGCATAAAGGATGCAGAAATAAGGACAGAATATTTTTGTAGAATATTTTTTATTGATCTATCTTAAAATTGACCTTAACATTTAATATATAAGGTTTATGGATCTGAATCTTCCTGTGCAACATGGTTAATAGTAAATGGTAATTTATTCTAAGTCTAAACTAAACGTTAGCTGTAATACCAAAATATGTTCACGTTAGTGAGGAAAGCCCCACGTCATTACTATGGACCGAGAACCTGGTCCTTGATGGTATTTGACTTTGTAACTGTTATCATTTCAGTTACCTCCATCCTCATTTCTTTCCTGCCGTAGTAAAGATGTCTCAATTATCTATGGTCAATTATACATGTCTCATGCAAATACTGTATATTCCACAAGGGTCCAAAATTATATTTCCCTTAACCTTTCCCATTTTAGATCAATTAGGAACCAAAATTATTTATATTTGCCAAATGCCAGAATAATGAGAGAGAATTTTTAAGGCTTCTTTTTACTTTCTGCAAAGTTAGAAGTTTCCATCTACAGGTATCTCATTAGTATTTGGTAGCATTGCCCTTAAACTGTAGGACTTGGGTCAAACGTTTTGGATCCTTCCACAAGTTTCTCACAATAGTTAGTGAGAATTTTGGCCCATTC
The DNA here is from genome assembly GCA_025379985.1 of Phyllomedusa bahiana. Classification (NCBI taxonomy): domain Eukaryota; kingdom Metazoa; phylum Chordata; class Amphibia; order Anura; family Hylidae; genus Phyllomedusa; species Phyllomedusa bahiana. The sequence continues at coordinate 11,103 of JAODAL010016827.1, forward strand.
CTCCAGACAGAACTAGTGTAACTGAGCAATGTTTGGAGGTCTCCTTGCTCGCACCTGCTTTTTCAGCTTTGCCCATCAATTTTCAATAGGATTGAGATCAGGGCTTTGTGATGGCCCCTCCAAAACATTAACTTGCTTCTCCTTAAGCCACTTTGTAACCAGTTTGGCAGTAGCTTCGGGTCATTGCCCATTTGGGAGACCCATTACCGGCAAGCTTTAACCTCCAGGCTGATGTCTTGAGATGTTGCTTCAGTATTGCCACATAACCTTCTTTCCTGATGATGACATCTATTTTGTGAAGTGCACCAGTCCCTCCTGCAGCAAAACAACCCCACAACATGATGATGCAACCCCCATGTTTCACAGTTGGGAGGGTATTCTTAGGCTTCCAAGCTTCTCCTTTTTTCCTCCAAACGTATTGATGGTCATTAGGGCCAAACAGTTAAATTTTAGTTTTGTCAAACCACAATTAACTATGGTCAATTAAACATGTCTCATGCAAATACTGTATATTCCACTAGGGACCCAAATTATATTTGCTTAAAGAAAATGAGTAATCAAAAACGTATTGTTTAACTCATGTGTTCTCTGGTTGTTGTTTTTATTTACGTTTCCATAGCACTATAAATATTTTTTAAAAATCCTGAAATTCTGGAGTTTTTAATTTAGACAATAGGTCTAATAATAGTCTGACACTTTCTGTTCTATAGAGAAAACTTTTCAGCAGTCTCCTCATTATCAGCACAGTTAGGATTAAACTGAAAGGTGACACCAGTGTCTATTGATAATACAGGATTCCAGATCACAGAGCATAGTAAACTCTCCTATAGAAGTCAATGGGTCTGCTCTTGTTCATAGGCTCCTATGTCCATGAAGCTGCTGTAAAGCATCTCTCTAAATGCTGTTAATTGCAGCTCAGCCAAGATGGCCGCCCCTATAATCATAGGCAAAAAGCAGAATTAAAAAATCTAAAAAAAAAATGCAGATAGATTCTTTTTAAGGACTATTGCATAACATCAATAGCATAACTATTGCTTGGTTGGGGGAGGTTTAATCAGCTGTAGGCTCATATGCATGGCGCTACAACATAAGAAAAACTATATAAATTTTGTATTGCTGTAATCGTGTCGCCCTCAGAGAGTAAAACTAGCAGGTCATTTACATTGCATGGTGAGTGCTGTAATAAAAAATAAAAAATTACCAGGATAACTGTATTTTCTTCATTCTTCTTATAAAAACAGATTAAAAGGTGAACAAAAAGTCATGTGTAGCTCAAAATAGAACCAATAAAATGGTTAACTCATCCCATAAAAGACAAATCATCAGAATATGATGATTTAATTTTTTACAAACCCATTTCTATTGTGTAAAAGTAATAAAACATAAAAAATAACATTTATATCATTGCTATTTTACTGACTGCAAAGTAAAGTTATTCTGTCATTTACTTCGCACGACGAATGTTGTAAAAATGAAGCCCAAAAAATGGCTTTTTTTTTTTTATATTCACTGCCCAATGCTAAAAAACTATGGAACAGATATGCTCCCACAATGCACAGAACACCCATAGATGAGATCCATGAGGGGTGTTGAATTAAAAAATGGGGCGACTTCTGGAAGGTTTCCCCTTTTCTGGTACTTTGGGGGCTTTGCAAATGCGACATGGCCCCACCAAAATCTGTGCTCCAAAAGCCAAATAACATTCCCTCCCTTGTACGCCCTGCCATGCGCCCAAACAGCAATTTACACCCACATATAGGGTATTGCCGAACTTGGAAGAAATTTGGAACAAATTTTGTTTAGGTTTTTTCTCAGGATTCCTATTGAGAATTAAACATTTTAAGTTAAAACTGCAGATTATTAAGAAAATGCCAATTTTCATTTTCACAGCATATTGGTAAAATAATTTGTGAAACACCTGTGGGATCAATAAACTCACTGCACCCCTGGATATATTCCTAAGGGGCGTAGTCTCCAAAATGAGGTCTCTTTAGGGGTGTTTATTAAATTTTAACCCCTTAGGGTATGTCCCCACGGCACGGGTTTGCGGACGGTTTTTCATACGGTTTGCGGTTTTGCAGACTGTCTGATAAACCGTCCGCAAACGAGCACAACGGGATCCTATGGAAAACAAGTGCAGTGGGGCCTCCCGAAAAACATTCAACATACACATTCTTCCGTCCGGTTTTTGGACGGAATATGTGCAAGTGAATGTGAAGGTGGAGGGCTTTTCTCCGATCATCACGGAGAAAAGCTGTCCCCACCCCCCCCGCGGCCGTGTGCCGCTGTCCCCACCCCCCCACGGCACAAAAACCGGACAACGACCAGTCGCATAAACCAACCGGTATTTGTCCTCTGCCGTGTAAACGGGCCCTTAGTGTGTCTGCAAACCTGTCATAGTGTCTAAAGAAAATCGTAATGAAAATGAGACCCTGAAATCCAGTAGGTGCCCCTCCTATTCTAAGACTTGTGGTTGAGTCAAATAGCACACCAGGGCCACTGTTGTGATAGTTGAACAAATAATTATTATAAGTGAATCTTCTCTATAAATGTATATCTTAAAATATCAATTATGCAAAGCTTGCACCTCCAGCCGCTGGTATTTCAAAGTCTTATTGACATAATATCTCTTTTCTTCTCTAGTATAGGTCACAAGTCTGTTTACACAGAGGGTATGTTCACATGATGTACCGCGGCACGTACAGTAGGCGCCGCAGTACATTGTGTGTTTCGGTAGTTCACGCTAATACGCACGTACTTTTGCAGAGTGGGGGGCAGGCAGCCCACCGGCCCCATAGACACTCGTTACTCGCAGCGCGTAAGCTCCGGGGATAAGTCACATGTCACTTAACTCCCGGGCGTACAATACGATTGCATTGTACGCGCAGGGGGGCGAGGCGTAATCCATAGTTCCCTATGAGAGCTATGGATTACCGTAATTATGGGGCACATTTCCCCACGTATTAAGTGCACTACGCTGTGAAATGCGCCCCAAAATAAGCCGTGTGAACATACCCAAAGAGGTGTTCTTGTATATCTTACTTTAAACTTTGGAACTGGCCCTTCCATGGTGAAAAGTAAGGTAAACTAATAACACCTGTGCATTTTGTAAACTGACAGAGCATTAGGTTGTGTCACCCATTTTGTTTCAGTAACATATGTAAAGTCTGGTAGCTGGGGGTAAAGGCAGTAACCTGGACCCGGGTGTACAGGAAGCTTGCACCCGGTGTTGATTTACCCAGATGCCCAGGATGCACTGGCACCAGTAGTTCCCTTGGGTTCTCTGTCGTTGTTATTCCTGCTTCTCAATGGCTGTAGCATTAAGGACGGATGAAGCAAAAATGAGCATAGGTGCACGCTGTTGTGGCTGCAATATACACACACATTCCAATATCAGCAGCACACTACTAACTAAAAAAACTATCGAAAGGCAAATATGAATTTTTGAAAAACATTTCTGCTACTTAGAATACATAAACATTTTTTGGGGGGGGGAGGTTCTTAGTTCACATTTTTTATCAAAAGTACTTAAGCCCACCTTCCATCAACCAGGGGACCTCAAATACAGGTGGGAACCTACACTACCGTTACCTCTCTTTAGGGCCTGTTCAGACCTCCATACTTCAGAGAGTGAAGGCTCCAGCTATAAGGTACCCTGCATTGATTTGAAAACCTGTGAAGGTGGGTGGAGTGCGAAAAACCAACAAGGAGGCAGACACTCCCCCATACAGACAATCTAGATAACAATATTTGGTTTTGCACATCCAAAAGATTTTTTTGAAAAAAATTAGCATAGTTGCACACTGATGTTGCAGTAACATACAAACACAATCCAATATCAGCAGCACTCTACTGATACTAAAAAATGATCAAAAGGCACATAGGAATTTTTGAAAAAGCATTTCTGCTACTTAGGATACATGAATTTTTTTATTTTTTTTTTTACCCTTATTGACTGGCCTTCTTTAAAGCTGTACCCTGAACCTGTATTGCTAAAACTTATCAAAACAGCCACATATGGGATATCTCTAAAACAAAGCGTAAACAGGGGAATCAATATTGAGTTTTTGTTTCTCTGTTATCATCTACTGTGCTCCAGTGAATTACGAATTATAATTGAAAATCTGCAAAAAGAAAGTAACATTTTGAAATTTCACCTCCATTTTGCTTTAATTCCTAAGAAACACCAAGAGGGTTAACAAACACCCTAAAGGCGATTTTGAAGGGGTCCAGTTACCTGCTAGAAAATTTGCGATAAATACCGTTTTTTTTGTTTGTTTTTTATTAAAACAGGACGCACAAGGTTACATAGTGCTGATAGCGCAGCCCTGATGTAGGGATATGCTGAAGTTATAATCCAAGGTCTCTCCGTTCACAAATTCTGTCCTCAGATTGCTCAGATTGCGTCTAGTAGTGATTACTGGCACATCGATGAACGGGAGGCTTCACATTGTCATTCTACACCACTGTATCCAGTTCTTGAGGTTTAATGTACAGTTTCCATCCACTATATAAAAAGCCCCATCTGCAGGTTTCTCCCTCCCCTCTATATAAAGCCCCATCTGCAGGTTTTTCTCATTCTCTGACATGAAATCAGAATAAACCTTCCCCGTTTTAGGTCAATTAGGAACCAAAATTATTTATATTTGCCAAATGCAGAATAATGAGAGAGAATTTTTTAAGGCATTTTTATTACTTTTTGCAAAGTGAAAAGTTTCCATACATTTCATTAGTATTTGGTGGCTCTTAAACTGTAGGACTTGGGTCAAACGTTTTGGATGCTTCCACAAGCCTCTCACAATAGTTGGTAGGAATTTTGGCCCCTTCCTGCTGACTGAACTGGTGTAACTGAGCCATGTTTGGGGGTCGCCTTGCTCTCATCGGCCTTTTCAGCTTTGCCCATAAATTTTCAATAGGATTGAGATCAGGACTTTGTGATGGCCGCTCCAAAACATTGACTTGGTTCTCCTTAAGCCACTTTGTAACCAGTTTGTCAGTAGCTTCGGGTCATTGTCCATTTGAAAGACCCATTTCCACCCAAGCTTTAGCTTCCTGGCTGGTGTCTTGAGATGTTGCTTCAGTATTGCCACATAATCTTCTTCCCTCATGATGCCATCTATTTTGTGAAGTGCACTAGTCCCTCCTGCAACAAAACAACCCCACAACATGATGCTGGTTTCCCGTGTTTCACAGTTTGGATGGTGTTCTTAGACTTCCATGCTTCTTCCTTTTTCCTCCAAACGTATTGATAGTCATTAGGGCCAAACTGTTCAGTTTTAGTTTCATCAGACCACAGAACATGTCTCCAGAAATGTAGGTCTTTTGTTCCTGTGCATTTGCAAACATTAATCTGACTTTTATATGTTTCTCTTGGAGTAATGGCTTCTTCCTGACAGAGTGGCCTTTCAGCCCATGTTGATACAGTATTCATTTCACTGTGGATAATGACACCATTTTTCCAGCTTCCACCAGCATCTTCACGAGGTTTTTTGCTTTTGTTCTTGGGTTGATATACACATGTTGGACCAAAGCATGTTCATATCTGAGACACAGAACCTGTCTCCTTCCTGAGCGGTATGATGGCTGGACATTCCCATCTTGTTTGTACTTGCGTTTTATTGTTTGTACAGATGAACGAGGCCCCTTCAGGTATCTGGAAACTGCCCCCAAGGATGATCCAGACTTGTGCAAGTCCACAATTCTCTTCCTGATATTGTGGCTGATTTTTTTAGACTTTCCCATGATGTTACACACAGAAGCAGTATGTTTCTGGTGTGAGTTAAAATACATCCACAGCTGTGTCTTTAATTAACTCAGATGTTGCCAATAAACCCGTCAGAAGCTTCCAAGGACCTGACATCCTCATATGGGCGGTTCCACATTGTATAAAGGCGGAGTAATCCCAGGGTATGGAAACTTCTGACTTTGCAGAAAGTAATAAAAAAATGCCTTAAAAATTCTCTCTCTCATTATTCTGACATTTGGCAAATATAAATAATTTTGGTTCCTAATTGACCCAAAACGGGGAAGGTTTATTCTGATTTCATGTCAGATAGTGAGAAAAACCTGCAGATGGGGCTTTTTATACAGTGGATGGAAACTTCTGGTTTCAACTATAGCTTGATTTATATAGTCTCGGAGGTTGTCTCGCTTGAGGTTACAATATCAGTGTAGAGGAATGTATATACTTTCACTGTTTTTCTATTTTCACACGCAATATCAAAAGACCACTGTATTTAGTATAAGTCTTCATTTACCCTTCCCTAAATGTTGAAAGTGCTTCTCTCATTGGCTACTGTGCTGAACTGCAATATGGGGCTCTCCACTCTCCTCTCCCCTCTCCCAACTCAAGCAAAACATAAATACAGTTTTTAACAATAAATACTCGTTAGCCTAAGGCCATGTTCACACGGCAGTATCCTGGACGTATTTCAGTCCGTAATTACGCGCCGGAGTGCGCAAATTATGGGCTGAATACGTCCTAGTAACTACGGTAATTCACAGTTCTCATTGAGAACTATGGATTACATCTCCTCTCCCTGCTCGGCAAATACGCCGAGGGGGGAGATAATTGACATGTGAATTACCAGCGGCGTATACGCACCACTGGTAATGCAAGTCAATGGGCTGGCGAGGCGCCCCCGGCCACGCGGCATAATTGCGGGGCGTAATTACGTCCCGCAGTTAAGCCGTGTGAACATAGCCTTATTATTCCTTGCGAGGAATGTATTATTTAACTTGACAAAGGAGGCATGACCTCCGAAACCGCAGGTGTGTTGCAAACCTTATGCAACTATATGATGTCTCAGCTAACAATTATGCTGGACATTGGGATACACGTTTAGTGTCTTGGAGAACATTTCCTAATTCGCAAGTAATTTATAAAGAAATGGCTATGTGCAATAAGAATGGGTTATTTGCAGAGTGATGTGATGTCTTTCCTCAGAAAGAATAATAAAGTTAAAGAGGTTGTCTCATCTCAAAGTTTCATAAGATGCATGAATGAAATAATGCTGCATTGCTCTGTCACCTCCTGGCCAAGCTGTCTGTAATCAGCATATGAGCTCCTTGTATTCAGACCTCTGCTAATTAGATAAATCTCCTGCTTTCAGGACCAGAGAAGCTTCTGAGTTCAAGTAAACAGCAGTAATTACTGGCTTTTGTCTGAAAGATCAGATAACAAACAAGCTCTCATTGTCTGAAGTTCTGTGCTGCATGACCTGTGTGATGATGTCACTCCCTGCTATCAGATAGAACAAACAGAAGGGAGGGAGAAGTACACAGGTCGGTCACTTGGGAAACCAGAGAGAGCTCAGAAGGTGATAAAATCACTTGTAGCTCCTTAACAAAAAAAAGATGAACAAAGCAATATATTTGGAAAATATCTTTATTTAGTGTTCCCAACATGTTGAAAGCTAATCTTTGTAGTGAGACAACCCCTTTAACGAGTATTCATTGTTAAAAATGCTAATTATGTTTTGCTTGAGGAGTGTGTATCACATGCATCAAATTCAGGACCCTTGGGCCAAATCCAGCCCATCACATCATTTTACATGGCCCACTAGAGCTTAGACACAGCGATCAGGATTGGACAAGGACATAGAAGTTCCAGCTCTTCGATTTCCCCATAGGACACTGCCAGCACTTGGCAGAGATGGCAGCACCAGTAAGGGGAGTGAGCACCATCTTATATTCAGAGCTCTGGCATGCACCTTCACACTGCTCTGTTCAGCAACTTACAGATGGTGGCAAAAGCTCTGACCGCCCTACCTAGACTATCCACCAAAGCCTCGACCTTTTGAGGGCAGCCATGATGCTGATGTTGCTCTCAGTGAAAATCAGTTTGGCACTCCTTGGGTGACATGTATGAATGGGTAGTAGTAGTCTGGCATCCTTTCAGCCTTGTTCTCTAGATATATAATCAGGTGCACTCCAAAATTTGGTGAATTATCGGGCGCCCGTGGCACTTTGTAATGCGCCTGATATCAGAGGCATTCTGGAGGCGTCGCACCACAACCGTATGATTCTACACATTTATGACGGGAGGCTAGCGAACTGGGTGCATTACTGCTGGAACAGAGAGACCAAATTAAAGGTGGTTTACCTGAGCCTGAATTTTTGCTTTGTAGCTAGAAAGCGCCAAATCTATGACCCACAGTAGAACAGGTTCATAGACTCAGACGCAGTCTATGCTACTAATGAGTGCAAAAAAATGGCGTCTTGGCTCCAAAATACATACATGTCGCCCCTTGTGTCTATAGATTATAATAGTAAAAATAATCCAATGTATTTATGCAAATATTACCCTAACTTTTGATTGCACAAGGCAAACCAATCCAAGATCCATTTTTATTTTTTTTCAGTAAATGGCCCCCATTTAATCTTATCAGATTATTTTACTTTTAATGTTTACTGGTTCTTTTCCCAAAGCTGAACACCGCTAATTGGTTTGTGTGAGAGATCTTGTATCCCCTGGAGTGGCTCAGCCCTGATAAATCTAGCTTGGAGTCAGATAGGACGGAATTCATAGTATAGAATGTGGAGCACAGATCTTGCAGGGCTTGTGAGATTCAGGACTATAATGACCCCCAGACTGAAGGAAGAAGAAGATCTTGCAGCTGTGCAATTATTGCTTTCTTTCGACTTTATTTACTTTCTTTAAAAGTAGAGATATTTTACATTGCTTTAAAATGCACTAAGTACAAAGCATTAATCTACATGGAGAAGTTCAACCGGTGACCTCAACACAGGGCCTGCTGGGAGGGGAAGTTTTGTAACAGCAGGAAAGCCATTGGTCTGACCAATTTATTTGGGATAGCAGCAAGGCTAGGTTTCAGTCAATGGCTCTTTTCCTTATCCAAACCATGTGTGGAACAGTCTAAACTATACCCTTGCTGTCTCAGAGATAAGTCTATTACACATGATTACCTGCAACTTTTTTCTTCTTAATTCTTCTTAGTGTATTTCTCTGTTATGTCTGAGTTACCTTAGTCTTCTAAGTCTCTGGGTTCAACTTCTTTTGACCAATATTACATGATTTTTCATAGACCCATACAGAAGTTGTCTCACCATGCTGTTTCACAGTCATAGGCAGCTTCAAATTCACAATTCCTGGTCAGGTTGTGGGCGGTTCGATAGCAGTGATTGGCATATTTATCTCCTCAATAACTAGCTGAGTTTTACAGTGACATATGAGCAGGAGATTTAATCTATGAGTAAACACTACAGACCTCCAAGGAGTGAAAACAAGTGCATATCAAAGGTAAACAATATAATCTTGTTAGAGAAAAAGACTCTGTCCTGTCCGATCATGGTGATGTCACTCCCTATTCTCTGTCTTATCAGGAAGGGAGATATGGACGGTAACCTAGAGACACTTGTGTGCACTCAGAGCAGATAAAATCTCTTATTATTATTATTTATTTTATAGCGCCATTGATTCCAGGGCACTGTACATTCGAGGGGGTTATATACATAACATAAGTCAAACAAGTAAAATAGTGACAATCTGTGACTAACAACAGGTACAGAGGGAAAGAGAACCCTGCCCGCGAAGGCTTACAATCTACAATGCTTACAATCTTATCTTCTGACCAAAGCAATATCAAACATCTTCATTTGGTAAAAGTCTTGATTTATCGTTCCCTACATGTTGACAGCTAATCTTTGCAGTGAGAAAACCCCTTCAATAGCATATAAGTCCACAGTGTTATGCAATCAGCCCCAAATCTTTTGTCACTGTTCTGCCCATTCATCAGCCTTCACTTTAGTTGGAAAATTTAGAAGGATCAAGATGAGCACTGAAGAGTTCATCTAACTGTAGTTCCATGTAGTGGTCTCCAACCAGCTATAACGCTGTACGTGATTTGATAGCTCCAAGATGTCAGTAAAGTTCACCAACAGCTAGAGGCCAGTTGTTCAACAGACTCTATGAGGGCAGAAATAAGAGTAACTCACTTTAAAAGAAACTATATAGGAATTGTCATTGAGCTGGGCTGCATATGTGGCTTTAGTCGATGACCTCCATTGTTCCCAACTGTCTTGCCCCAAACTGGGTTCTATATTCACCATAAATTTTCTCTTGCATTTTAAGATTGCGCAAAGAGTTCATCAAATGTTCTGTTTTATGGATGGAAAAAATACTTAGACCTGGTTCTCAACGCTTCTAATTCTTGTAGACATTTGTCTCACAAAATATTCATCAATAAATTCCATCATCTGTGGATTATAAAACCTTTGAGAACTGTTCAACAGAAAGAATCCCCTCATACCAGGACTCCAAATTGCATCCAGAATCAATACACCATCAGCGGTCCCAACGTCCAGATTCCACAACATATGGATTTGAAGAATGAAACCTTTATCACTTTCACTCTCCTGGGCCTCTCAGAGAACCCACGTCTCCGACTGCCACTTCTCTCTTTCTTCTTTGGAGCCTACGTTCTCTGTGTTATGGGCAACTTGTTTATCCTTATGATCACCTTAACTCAGTCTAGACTCCACACCCCAATGTACTTCTTCTTGATAAGCCTTTCCTTTGTAGACATCTGCCTGACATCTGTCACTGTTCCTCAGGCTATTTATAGTCTCCTCTCCAAGGACTTGTCCATCTCATTTCATGGTTGTTTTGCTCAGCTGTTCTTGTTCCTTCTGATGGCGAACATGGAGAGCCTTTTGCTGGCCATCATGGCCTTGGACAGATACGCCGCAATCTGTCAGCCATTACGTTACGTAACCATTATGAGCAAGAAGACATGTATCAGTCTACTGACCTCCTCATGGATTATAATGAGCTTTAATGCAACTCTGCACACCACTATGACCTTTACTCTTCCATACTGTGGTTGGGTCATCCACCACTACTTCTGTGATGTCCCAGCCATGCTCTCACTCTCCTGCACAGACACATCTACTCAGCAAATGGTCATCTTCATTGAAGGCTCACTAATGGTCATGGGGCCCATGTTGTTCATCTTGGGCTCCTATATTCTCATCATTAGAGCTGTGCTGAAACTGGGTACATCCAAAGGCCGCCACCAAACCTTCTCCACGTGTTCCTCCCACCTAACTGTGGTCATCTTATTCTACAGCTCAGTTATTTTCACGTACTTTCGCCCAAGTTCTCTCTATTCCGTTGCCTATGATCGGGTCATAAGCGTGGCTTACAGCGTCATAACCCCAATGCTCAACCCATTTATATATACCTTGAGGAACAAAGAGGTCAAAAATGCTATGAAGAAGGTAATGCGATGTGCCAAGAATTCTGGCTAAAAACGCATAAAGATGTAGAATTTAAGCCAGAATATTTTTGTAGAATATTTTTCATCGATCTATCTTAAAATTGACTAACATTTAATATATAAGGTTTTTGGATCTTCATGTTCCTGTGCAACATGATTAATAGTAAATGGTAATTTAGTCTAAACTAAAAGTTAGCTGGAATAGCAAAATATGTTTATGTTAGTGAGGAAAGCCCCACGTCATTACTATGGGCAGAGAACCTGGTCCTTTATGGTATTTGACTTTATAACTGTTACCATTCCAGTTACCTCCATCCTCATTTCTTTCCTGCCATAGTAAAGATGTCTCAATTATCTATGATCAATTATACATGTCTCGTGCAAATACTGTATATTCCACCAGGGACCAAAATTATATTTGCTTAAAGAGAATGATTCATCAAAATCCTAAATAAAAACCTTATGTGTTTTGGTTGTTTTTTTTTAAATTTTCTATATCATTATAGCTACATAGTTAGCATGGTTGAAAAAAGACACGTGTTCATCAAGTTCAACCAAGGGTGGGGAAAATGTGGGTGAAGGGAGGGAGACAAGGATTTCAAGCCCCGCCTCACCACTGGTGAATGCCCTGAAACCCACAAGGCAAGAATCAATCTGCTCCAGTGGAGACCCCATCTCTGACCCCAGAGCCGCCGCCAGCCAGGATCCAGAATTTTACATGGCTACGTATATATTAATATTCTTTACTTTCAGGTAGTTATCTAAGCCTTTGTTGAATACCTCATCTGTTCCTGCTGTGACCAGCTCCTCAGGCAGACTATTCCATAGATTTACAATTCTCACAGAGAAGAACGCTTTTCTCCTCTGGAGATTGAACCCTTTTTTTCTCCAGATGAAGGGAATGTCTTGTCTTTTGAGGGGACTTTACATGAAATAATTTTTCCCCATACTTTTTGTATGGACCTTTTATATAAATTAATCCTGTCTCCCCGGAGCCGTCTTTTTTCAAGACTAAATAAGTTCAATTCTGCTAACCTCTCCTCATAACTAAGATGCTCCATTCCCCTTATAAGTTTGGTTGCTCGTCTTTGCACTCTGTCTAGCTCAATTACATCTTTTCTATAAACTGGAGCCCAGAACTGAACAGCATATTCCAAGTGAGGTCGCACCAATGCTTTCTACGATAAATATTAAAAAGAAAAACTCTGAAGTTTTCAATTTGGGCAATAGGTCTGATAATAGTCTGATACTTTCTGCTCTGTAGAGAAAACTTTTCAGTATTCTCCTCATTATCAGTACAGACATTGGTGCCATAAGCAAATTCAGGTAACTCCCTCCCTCCTTGTGCCTCTTTCCTGCCTGTGATGAAGTGGCACCTACCTGCGCCTAGTCGTCATCCCAGCCCCACTTGCGGCAATTCGGCGTTGAGCATGCTCAGCAATTTTCAATGGCAGGTCCCACAACCTCCAGTTAATAGCAGTAATATGGAGCCCCACTGCTGGATCACCAAATTGTAGACCTCCTGCAGCCGTCTACAAAGGGGTTCCATCTATGTCTGTGGCATCTACTCTGCATCCTTATTACACTACAGCATCTCTAATGGAGGGGGCAGCTGGATATTCCTATAAACATCAGCATTAATTATTATACACAGAGTGTATAATATGGTTGCATCTCACACTCTTCCATTTTTGTGTTACTAAGGTTCACAGCAACTGTGGCATTATAAGGTTTAGGGGAGCATAACCATCATTGAATGAGACAAATAGAGGAGGCAGCTAATCACAATCCTATTGTTATTATGGATGACTTCAACTACCCAGAAATAAAATGGGAAACTGAAACCTGTGGCTTTCATAAAGGAAACAGGTTTTTATCAATAACTAAAGACAATTACCTTTCCCAACTAGCATGGCCGGAACAATGGGTAGACAAAGGTAGGCAACCGCCTAGGGCACCACTTCATCCCAGGCGGGAAGCGGGCACAAGGAAGTATGTTGTGGGCCAATGTTTCGATTGGGAGGGGTGCTATATGCCTTATTTGCCAAGGCCACCAGAATACCTTGTTCCAGTCCTGCCAACTAGTACCGGAGCCGATTAAAGGCCTTTTTGGTGTTTATATTTAGAGATGGGCGATTTTCTCAAAAATTCGATTCGCCGACTTCGCCAAATGTTCTGACAAAATCCGTTTCGTCCCAAATGACTTTGGGACGAATCGCGTTAAAAAACAGCTATTTCCTGGCTGCACAAAGCCTGTAGGGTGCTGTAGAACATTTTGTCATGCTTAAATATGCCGATGGAGCTTGGTTTGGTCTTCATACAATGCTGTGTTTTAGTATGACACGCACAGGACTGCCACTGCTATTAGAATCGCTTCACTCTAAAATTCCCTGGGCACTTAAGAGGGCAAAACTGACCAAAAAACTGAAGTGGGAACGCAGCCTGATAAAGTCATGGCAGCGCCAGCTGGAAAAAAACAAGCTGAGGGCTAAGATACTACAATAGCGTCAAAGAACACAGTAGTAGGTTACCGGAGCCACCACAGATCGCAGCACAGTAAGGGGAAGATGGCAATAGCCACGCCAGCGAGCGGAATCTAAGTAGGTCCCGGTTTTCACCAGAGCCCGCTGCAAAGCGGGATGGACTTGCTGCGGCGGGAGTCTTCCAGGTCGTTACCCCTGACGTGACTTGCTTGCGGTGGCAGCCGAGGTGCAGCGAGGTACAAAATCGTAAGGCAAACTCGGAGTCGGGGACAAGCATAAGGTCAGGACAGGCGGCAATGGTTCGTGGTCAAGGGACGGAGGCAAGAGGTACGGTACACGGATATGACAGACGAGGCTCAAAGAGGAGGCGGAGGCGGTTTTCCTGTCTGTAATTTGGACATATGATTCACATTCTTCATACTGAAGAAGCTCATCCAAAGCCAGTTTTGCAGCATTTGCTTGTAGATCAGTACAGTTTTGTACTAAATTCCATCTCTAATGGCACCGAAAGCAAAATAAGCACCTAAAATATTCCCTGTAGTTAGGGTCTCCTTCAATTCCATACGCTGCATTTGAACAAATTGGTGTCACACAGAAACTGGATTCAAACTACCACGTTTATACTTCATAATAAATTGCGTTGGAACTTTTTTAGGTATTAATGATGAAGCTGATGGAGGTAGAATTTTCTTGGCCAAAAATGGTTTCGGAATGTTAGCAAACTTACTATGGAGGATTTCTCTATAGTACTTGAGTTTGTCCTCCCTCTCAGCAGCTGGAAAAAAGGCTCCCATTTTGGACCGGTAGCACGGATCCAAGAGGGTGGGGAGTCAGAAGTCATCCCTCTGCCGGATGGTGACTATTCGGCTGTCACTGGCTAGGCAAATCAGCATGCTGTGGGCCATGTGCGCAAGTGACTCTGAGGAACTCCCTGCCTCCATCTCCATTGTATATTGCCACATTACTTGGGGGTGCTTGGGGGACAGTGGCACAATGACACGGTGTGGAGTTGACGGCATCAACAGCAGCAGCAGCATGAGGTCAGAGAGTGGCACAATGACACAGTGTGGAGGTGACGGCATCAACAGCAGCAGCATGAGGTCAGAGAGTGGCACAATGACACAGTGTGGAGGTGGCAAAAACAGTAGTAGGCCACAGAGTGGCATAATGACAGAGTGTGGAGGTGGCACAAACAGGAGTAGGCCACAGAGTGGCACAATGACAGAGTGTGGAGGTCACGGCAGCAGCAGCATGAGGTCAGACAGTGGCACAATGACAGAGTGTGGAGGTCACGGCAGCAGCAGCAGCATGAGGTCAGAGAGTGGCACAATGACACAGTGTGGAGGTGACCGCAGCAGCATCAGCAGCATGAGATCAGACAGTGGCACAATGACACAGTGTGGAGGTGACGGCATCAACAGCAGCAGCAGCATCAGGTCAGAGAGTGGCATAATGACAGAGTGTGGAGGTGGGTGGCAATACCAGTCCCTGGTAAAGATGGTTGTTGGCAGATGGAGAAACTGTCAGCAGATGTGTGGCATCAGGCGGGTGGCAGCATCAGAATAGTGGCTGAGGCAGGTAAGTTGAATCCAGACTCATGTCTCAAAGTTTTGGTGAGGCGTCATGGCTGATGTATTCTGACGCCTAAGGCATTGATGTGTGGAAATCCTGGTCGATCCACGTCTAATTCATCTTGACAAAGGTCAGTCGTTCCACATTTCTGGTGGACAAGCGGGTTCTCCTTGGGGTAACAATGGCCCCCGCTGCACTGAACACCCGCTCTGATGCCACACTACTGGCCGGGCAAGACAGCTTCTCCACTGCAAACTCGGCAAGTTGCGGCCACACATCCAGTTTGGCTGCCCAGTAGTCCAGCGGATCTTCTAACTGGTGGTGGCAGAGTGCTGTCCAAGTAGGCCACCACCTGTTGGTTCAGGGTCTTCTCCAGGTCCTGCTGCTGCTGCTGCTGCTGGCGAGTGCCCTCCTCACTAGGCGGGTGAAGGAAGCGGCTCATCAGCGACTCCAGACTTAGGTTGCTGCTGATGGAGCACAGCAGCTGCGGCAGTGGTACGTGAGCGCTGAGGAACCCCCCGGTCAGACCTGTCAGAGGAAGAACCATGCTACACATAGGCAGCGGCCAACTGACTACGGAGGATATCTCTATAGTATTTGAGTTTGTCCTCCCTCTCAGCAGCTGGGAAAAAGGCTCCCATTTTGGACCGGTAGCGAGGGTCCAAGAGGGTGGAGAGACAGAAGTCATCCCTCTGCCGGATGGTGACTATTCGGCTGTCACTAGACAGGCAAATCAGCATGCTGCGGGCCATGTGCGCAAGTGATTCTGAGGGACTCCCTGCCTCCATCTCCACTGTATACTGCCACGGTGCTTGCGGGTCATCTGCCTCGTCTTCCTCATCTCCATCTACCTCCTCCAGCTGCTCCTGCTCCTCCGCTCGTCACCTGGGTAGAAAAACCACTCATTTCACCAGACAATGCTTGTGCTCCAATGTCCTCCTCCTCCTCCTCCATTTCAGTCCCCACCGGACTCATGTGGCTGCGAGATGTAGTCGCCACGTCTCCAGTCCCCTGCCCAGACAGATTTTGCAACATCTGTTCCAGGACATGAAGCAGTGGAATGACGTTATTCATCACGTAGTCCTGGCGACTGACAAATAACGTCGCCTCCTCGAATGGCCTCAACAAACGGCAGGTGTCACGCATGAGCTGCCACTGGCTGACATCAAAGTTACACAGGGGAGTACTCCTGTCTGCCTGGATCATCAAAAAATCGTTAATAGCCTTTCTCTGTTCATACAGGCTGGAATTCCAACGGGTGGAAACACCGCATATTATTTATTATTATTTATTTTATAGCGCCATTGATTCCAGGGCGCTGTACATTCGAGGGGGTTACATACATAACATTACAAAACGAGTACAGTGATAAGTTGTAATGACAATTGGCACGACAGAGGGAGAGAGGACCCTACCCGCTAGGGCAGGGGTGGGCAATTAATTTTCCCATGGGGCTGCATGAGAAAGTGCGATGCTTTTGGAGGGCCGGACTCATAAAAACATAGGGTGAACGGGGGGAAAAATCTTTTTTGGAGGATTATTTTTTGTGGAAACTTACTGGGGATGCATCTATATAACTGCCTTACTCATGGTACACAGTAAGGCAGGTATATACAGCTCTCCTCAGTAAGGTAGGTATGTAGATGTATGTCCCCTCAGTCTGGCAGGTATATACAGCTCCCCTCAGTCAGTCAAGTATATAGATATAGGTACCCGCAGGCAGGTATATAGATAGATACAGCTCCCCGCAGGCAGGTATATAGATAGATACAGGTCCACACAGGCAGGTATATAGATAGATACAGCTCCCCTCAGGCAGGAATATAGTTAAAGCTCCACACAGGCAGGTATATAGCTAGATCGGTCGTCCCACAAGCAGGTATATAGATAGGGCTTCCCACACGCAGGTAGATAGATAGGGCTTCCCACAGGCAGGCATATAGATAGATAGGGCTTCCCACAGGCAGGGATATAGATAGATAGGGCTTCCCACAGGCCGGTATATAGATAGATAGGGCTTCCCACAGGCAGGAATAAAGATAGATAGGGCTTCCCACAGGCAGGTATATAGCTGGATAGGGCTTCCCACAGGCAGGTATATAGCTGGATAGGGCTTCCCACAGGCAGGTATATAGCTGGATAGGGCTTCCCACAGGCAGGTATATAGCTGGATAGGGCTTCCCACAGGCAGGTATATAGCTGGATAGGGCTTCCCACAGGCAGGTATGTAGCTGGATAGGGCTTCCCACAGGCAGGTAAATAGCTGGATAGGGCTTCCACAGGCAGGTATATAGCTGGATAGGGCTTCCCACAGGCAGGTATATAGCTGGATAGGGCTTCCCACAGGCAGGTATATAGCTGGATAGGGCTTCCCACAGGCAGGTATATAGCTGGATAGGGCTTCCCACAAGCAGGTATATAGATAGGGCTTCCCACAGGCAGGTATATAGCTTTATGACCAAAATTAAAAATAACAAACACTGATACTCACCCTGGCTTACCTGACTCCTGGCCGAGCGCGCTCATCTTCTGTCCGAGGAGCGTCCCGGGCTGGTGGGCGTGATGACGTCATGCCGCCGGGACGCTCCTCCGTCAGCTCCTGGGCCCGCACAGAGTTATTACTCTGTGTGCTCCCAGGAGAGGCAGCGGCGCGGTGAGTGGAGTTCACCGCGTCGCTGCCTAATTCACCATTAATAGTAGCGCTGACGGCCCGCGGCGGCCTCTCAGCAATACCCGGCCGCGGCGGGCCATCAGCGCTACTATTAGCAGACCTGGGCAGCGTACGCCGCGGGCCACATCCGACGAGCTGGCGGGCCGGATGCGGCCCGGGGGCTGTACTTTGCCCAGGTCTGCGCTAGGGCTTACAATCTACAAGGAGGGGGAAAGAGACAGGAGGTGAGGGGCAGACATGTCTGTGGAGGAAGTAGTGACAAGTTTAGTGAAGGTTATAGGCAAGCCTGTAGAAATGGGTTTTCAGGTTGCTTTTGAGGCTAGTCAGAGTGGGGGAGAGTCTGATGTGTTGGGGCAGTGAGTTCCAGAGTGTGAGTGAAGCATGGGAGAGGTCTTGTAGACGGTTGTGTGAGGAGCTGATAAGGGGAGAGCAGAGGAGAAGGCCCTGTGAGGAGCGGAGAGTGCGTGAGGGGAGATATTTGTGTCACGAGTGGTCCCGCAGCCCCTCGCCCGGGCTGCGGGCGCACTCGTGCTGCCGCCCGTCGGGTCCCGGCGGCGACTGCCGGTCCCACGGGTCGGGTCCCGGCTTCCCCCTTACCTGACTGCGCTCCCGCGTCCTCCCGTCCTCCTGGCCGGCCGGTATGCGCATGCCCGCGCCTTAGGCGCGCGCGCTGGCTCTCGGGGATTTAAAGGGCCAGTACGCCCATTATTGGTAAAGGCTGGCAGGTGACCCTATTTAACCTCCTTCCTTCCGGGTCACCTTTGCCGGATCTTTAGTGCCGTACTGCCTTTAGAGAAAGCGTCTTCTGCCTCATAGCCTGTCTTCCGTGTACCGAACCTTTACGCTCCTGTTTCTCGACCACGAACCTTTGCCGCCTGCCCTGACCTCTTGCCTGTCCCCGACTTCGCCTACGTCTCACGATTTTGTACCACGCACTGCCTTGGCTGCCACCGCAAGCAAGTCACGCCAGTGGGGCGACCTGGTAGTTCTCCGCCGCAGCAAGTCCATCCCGCTTTGCGGCGGGCTCTGGTGAAAACCGGGTTCTACTTAGATTCCGCCCCCTGGTACGGCTTACACCATCGCTTGCGGTGGTCCAGCGGATCCACTACCAGCATCCGTTACAATTTGGAAATTAGGGCAGAGATGTATGGAGGGGAGAGGTCATGGAGAGCCTTGTAGGTCATGGTTAGTAGCTTGAAATGAATTCGCTGGGCAATGGGAAGCCAGTGAAGGGATTGGCAGAGGGGAGAGGCAGAGGAGTAGCGAGGAGAGAGGTGGATAAGACGGGCAGCAGAGTTAAGGATGGATTGGAGGGGAGCGAGGGTGCTAGCTGGGAGGCCACTGAGAAGGATGTTGCAGTAGTCAAGGCGGGAGATGACAAGGGCGTGGACCAGCATTTTTGTAGTGTTATAGTTGAGGAATGAGCGGATGCGAGAGATGTTTTTCAGGTGGAGGCGGCAGGCAGAGGTGAGGGTTTGGATGTGTGGTTTGAAAGATAAGCAGAGTCTAGGATTACCCCAAGGCAGTGGACTTGCGGGACCGGTGAGAGTGTAGAGCCGTTGACTGTAATAGAGAGATCAGGGGCAGGGGTAGAGTTGGACGGTGGAAAGATGATGAGTTCTGTTTTCTCCACATTTAGTTTTAGGAGACGTGATGAGAAGAAGGAGGAAATGGAGGACAGACAGTCAGGGATCCGGGAGAGTAGAGAAGTGACATCTGGGCCAGAGATGTAGAGTTGGGTATCATCAGCATACAGGTGGTAATGAAAGCCGTGTGAGGCTATGAGCTGACCGAGACCAAGAGTGTAGATAGAGAAGAGTAGTGGGCCCAGGACTGACCCTTGGGGGACACCGACAGAGAGAGGCCGGGTGGAGGAGGTGGAGCGAGAATGAGAGACGCTGAAAGTCCGATCAGTGAGGTACGAGGAGATCCAGGAAAGAGCCAAGTCTGTGATGCCGAGGGAGGAGAGGATTTGTAGCAGGAGGGAATGGTCGACATTGTCAAAGGCAGAGGACAGGTCTAAGAGGAGGAGCACAGAGTAGTGGCATGAGGCTTTAGCAGTTACTAGGTCATTAGTGACTGGTGCCTGGCTTTGTAGGAATGGATGAAGTGCATGCACAGTTTCCTGGCCATTTTCAGAATCTTCTGAAGATCGGTGGAAGACTTCAGGAACATTTTCACAACCAGATTGAACACGGGCGCCATGCAGGGCGCATGGACCATCCCTCCTCGGTGCAGCTCGGACACCATGTTCCTCCTATTGTCCGTCACCATGGTTCCGATTTGCAATTGGCACGGAGAAAGCCACACATCGATTTCTTGCTGCATGACGCGGAGCAGTTCCTCCCCTGTGTGACTTCGTTCACCGAGGCAGCCAGGTGTAGAACTGCGTGACACCGCTGTGCCCTACACATGTGGTATGATGGAGCAGTTACTTGTGGATGGCTGAGATGGTGGTGTTGTGGAGGAGGGGACATTGGCGCAGGAGCCGCAGTTTGACAACGTGGAGGAGAAAGCGGCATCTCCTGTCCAAGTTGTTGGTGTGCCTGGGCAGGAAGCACATTCACCCAGTGGGCGTAAAGGACATGTACGGGCCCCGACCGTAGTTACAGCTCCACACGTCCGCGTGCCGTGCACCTTTGGAACAACCGATAAGCTCAAGGACTGGCCCACCTTTGTTCTACATATTTGTGAAGGCTGGTACTGCCCCTTTTTGGAAAAGAAATTTACGGCTTGGAACTCTCCATCTCGGCTCAGGCACAAGCCATTATTCTCTGAACGGTGCTGAGTCCACCATTTGGAAAGGGAGGGACTGCAGTACCAACAACTTGGACGGGGAGCACGGTCAGCTGCTGCACCTTTAGGATGGTTGGACGCATACATGTATGTCTCTTTGCAATCGCCTCACTGAACGACTGCTGGCGCCTGATAGCGAGGAGCAGGAGCATCTGGACCAGGAGTGATGTCAAAGAGAAACAGCTCCCTTCTGCAGAGGTGGTGGAGCCTTGACTGGCTGCAATGGCATGCGTGCCACTGGGGCTGCTGCTGCGTGGCTGCGGGTGGCAGGATGGACCACCACATCTGAGCCAGTTCTCCCAGGCCACCGGATTGTGACGCTGGATGTGTTCACGCAGGGCCGTGCTGCCAATGTTAGCTCCCTGGCCACGCTTCACTTTCTGCCCACAGATTCTACATATACTCATATTCGGCTCCTCCGGTGTCTTAGCAAAAAACTGCCACACCGCCGAGTATCGGATTTTACAGCCAACGCTCCGCACTGAGTGACTACTGCCGCCGCTGCCTCGCTGAGCCCCTGTGCCGCCACTTTCTTGGACCTGTGAAGCGGGTTTTTTACCCCATGGCCGCTTGGCTCCCGACGTCACACTGCTACCCTGCTGACTCACGGTCACACTACCCACTTGCTGGCTGCGCCGCTGCCTGACGCGCAAACTGACGCCCTCTTCTCCTGACGATGATGAAGACTTTGCTTCACCCGGCTCCCAAGTGCGGTCGGCTACATCATCATCGATTATTGTTGGATCTTCACTGCTGTCCTCCTCAACGGTCTTGGTATGCAGAGCTGACCCTCCACAACATGACCTCCCATGCCACTCTCCACATCTATACTTTGCCGCCTACTGACAAGAAGCAGGCGATATTGGCCCCATTTCTTCGCTGCCAAGTAGCTGCTGACTGTCCTCTCAAAATTGTTCATCCTCGCTATATAGTGGCGCTGAGCCCAGACCACATAGTAGATCTCTAGCTGAGGGAACCGGATGGGACAGAGGCGGGTTGAGGACCCGCTCCCAGGCCATGCCAACTAAGGGTTGTGTCTGACGTTCCCACCGACTCTTGGCTGGGGTTGTCAGATGTCATCTGGAAGGAAGTGGAATGACCTAGTCAAACAATCAAGAACCCTTGGGTTGCTGGTCAACACACGGCCGCTAGATGACAGCGGGGCAGTTCCTGGCCTCACCGAATGACCCCTGCTGAGACGTCCCCTTGCTGTGCTGCGACCTGTGCCTGCTCCAGGAATGTTTGTGCCACTGCCACTCGCATGTGAAGAGCCGGCCACATCTCTGTCTGACATACTGTTTGTTAAAAAATTTACAGACTCTGTTTAATGAAGATATCTGTATATGATAAATACACACCCTGTATTTGACTCCAAATGAAACCACTAACAGGCTTGGGTAACCCTTGGATATAAATTGCGCTGCAGAAATCACCAGGAAAAAATTAACTGGTGTGTGGCGTGTTAAAACGCCATTTCTTTTAGTGACTACAAAAGCAGAAACACGTTTAATTAACCCTTGGATATAAATTATGCTACAGGAATCACCAGGAAAAATTTTGTCTTTGGCATTGAAAAACACTGTTTCTTTTACTGACTACAATAGCACAAACACGCTTAATTAACCCTTGGATATAAATTGCGCAAAAGAAATGAGCAGCAAAAAATTAACTGGTATGTGGCTTGTAAAAACGCCGTTTCTTTTACTGAATACAAAAGCAAAAACAGGCTTAGATAACCCTTGGATATTCAATGTGCTCCAGAACTGACCAGATAGCATTAAAATGTATATGCAGCAGAATTGGACGCACACTGTACTTCAGTTCCAATATCCCACAAAATCAAAATTAGAACGGAAGAGGAGCAGTCTCTGATAAAAGCTGTGACCCCCCCAAAAAAATCGCTGTTAAAAACTAATTTCTTTGGTGTGAGAACACCAAGCTAGAGCTACAGCAGCTACAAAACGGCACAGAGAGAGCAGTGTGAACTGCCAGCGTCGTGTCCGGACTTATATAGTGCGGTGACGTCACAGAATCCCGCCGGTCTCTGATTGGCTTCATCTCTGCACATGTCATGTAGGCTACGCCCTTCTTCCTCCCAGAGTTCTTTGCCCCATGTCAGGCCATGTGCTCGCGGCCATTTTATCAATTAAAAACACGCTTCGTTCCCGCGAATCACCCCAAACTTCGACTTCGTTCAGAACCGAAGTTTTCCTGAAATTCTAAACGAATTCCACTTAGTTAGAATCGATTCGCCCATCTCTATTAATATTGATTAATAGACCTGACAGAGTAACAAAGGTTCAGGTTGGGAGTCAACTAGGAAATAGTGACCACAATATGATACATTTCCAATTATCCTTCAATGGAGGTCCTAAACCACATTGACTGGGACAAGCTCTTCAAAAATAACAGAACAGTTAATAAATAGGACATTTTTAAAAACATCTTAAGTGCCCACTGTGAGCGGTACAGACCTTATGGAAATAAAGTGATTAGAAACAAGAAAACAGTGTGGATCAACAGAAATGTAAAGGAGGCAATAAATAACAAAAAGAAAGCATTTGAGCTCCTTAACCCCTTAAGGACCTTGCATTTTTTGTTGTTGACATGTTAGTTTTTTCCTCCTCGCCGTCCCAGGGCCATAACTTTTTTATTTTTCCACCTACATAGACCTATGAGGGCTTTTATTGTGCGGGACAAGATGTCATTTCTAATGGTGTTATTCACTGTACTATAGAATACACTGGGAAACCGCAAAAAAATTCCAAGTCGAACAAAAAAATGTACTTGTGCGATGTTTGCGGGTGTTTTGCTTTTACGGCGTTCAATCTTCGGTAAATATAATGTGTTATCTGTATTCTACAGGTTGTTACGCATCCGTCAATACCAAACATATAGGGTTTCCGTTATGTTTTGGTACCGTAAAAAAATTCCAAACATTTTCTATTTTTGAGATTTGCACCACGGCGCCATTTTGTGCAACCAATAACTTTTTTGTACTAACACCTACGGACGTCAGTGAGAGGACATTTTTTGTGGCCTGAAGTGTACTTTTTATTGCTAGCAATTTGGAATGCATGCAACTTTTTTGATCACTTTTATTCCAATTTTTACGTGACGTGAAATGACCAAAAAAACGCAATTTTTTTTTTCCTATGGTGTTCAGCGTACAGGATAAATGATGTTATATTTTTATAGATCGGACTTTTTCAGATGTGGCGACAGCAAATATGTGTAACTTTTTTATTATTTCATTTTTGTTAATTACAATTTATTATTTTATTTTTTAATTTTACACTTTAAAACTTTATTTATTTATTTTTTTTTTACTTTAACATTGAGTCCCCCGAGGGAGCTTCACCACTGGGGGACGCAATCGTTAATACAGCCTAATGAATTTCATAGACAATGCATTAGGGTGTACCAAGATGGTGGTTTTCCCATTTCCTGCCTGGGACCGGAAGTGGGGAAATTCAAAACATGGCAGCGACGGAGGCCTTCACAAAGCTTCCCGCTGCCATGTCAGGCATCGGATCCCCGCAACTCCGATCACAGTGAAGAATGGTGCGCGGCACCGTTTTTCATTCATTTAGATGCCGCAATCATCTTTGCCGCGGCGTCTAAGGGATTAAACAGCGCGGGCAGCGGCACCCCCCCAAGTTGTAATCGCCGGGTATTAGCTGCAATTAGCTGCTAACAGCCGGCGACTGCGTGGCGGGATCACGGAGCGATCCCCCTGCAAAGCCCCTTAGCAACCCTGGGACGTATTCATACGTCTAAAGTCGTTAAGGGGTTAAACAGGAGAGCAGTGAGGAGGTACTAGAAAGCTATAAGGAAAAAAATGTAATATGTAAAATAATGATAAAGACAGCAAAGCTGGAGACAGAGAGACATATTACCAAAGAGAGGAAAATTAAACCCAAAATATTTTTTAACTATATAAATAGTAAAAAGATTAAATCAGAAAATGTTGGCCCTTTGAAAAGTATTGAGGGAGAGACTGTAGAGGGCAATGAGAAAAAAGCAAACCTATTAAACACTTTTTTCTCCACTATATATACTAAGGAAACTGACCTTCCTGGTGAAGAGCAGAGGAATGAGGTAAACTCCACCTCAAATGTTTCTTGTCTAACCCAGGAAGAAGTGCAGCTCCATCTTAAGAAGATTGAAATAGACAAATCACCAGGTGGATGTCACAGTTCTGCAGACCTCTTGCAATGGTCAGTTCTCATGTCTGGAGAGCTGTCATCTCCCTCCCAGTCTCCACAAGCAATCCTTGTAACTTGAACACCTGCATTGGTGTAAACAGTTATAAATACTGCCTAAAATGATGAAACAAATGTGAGAACTGTAAACCACAAGCAGAGTGTATAAGGGTGTATTATTTGGGAAGGGGGAGCAGAGTGTATAATGGTGAGCTATATGGGTCGGGGGATCAGAGTGTATAAGGTTGTTCTATATGGGTGAGGAGAATGAATCTGGCAGCTAAAGAGACTGAATAATTGCCCTAAAGTGGGTCCAAAATGATCCAGGAATCTGAAAAAGTGCAGTAACAAATCCCAACGTGTTTCCCCTATATTATCAGATTCATCAGTGGAATAAATGACTGCAAACAGCCAAATTTTACACCAAGATTAAATATAGATAGTGTGCACCACTGATGTCCGGGCTTCAGGGAGAGGCATTAGATGTCATATATTTAGATTTGTCTGAAGCCATTGATACTGTGCCACATACAAGGTTGGTAAGTAAAATGAGAATACTTGGACTGGGGGGAAAAGGTGTGCAAGTAACTGGCTCAGTGATAGAAAACAAAGGGTGGTGATTGATGTTACATACTCAGACTGGATCCCTGTTACTAGTGTGGAACACAGGTGTCAGAATTGGTCCCTATTATCTTTAATATATTCAATAATGACCTTACACATGGATTACATAGTGGATATCAATCTTTGCAGATGATACTAAGCTCTGTAAAGTAATCAACACAATAGAGGATAATGTGTTATTACAAAGGGAGCTGGATAAGTTCAAGGCCTGGGCAGAGAAGTGGTAGATGAGGTTTAACATGGATAAATAAACTTGGAAAGGAAAAATCCATTCCATGATTACATGTTAAATGGTTAAAAGTGACTGGAGAAGGACTTGGGAATCCTGGTGGACAGTAAACGTAATTGTAGCAGCCAGTATCAGGCAGCAGCTGCCAAGGCAAATAGGATCATGTGGTGTATTAAAAGGGGCAAGAAGCACATGATAGAGGTATGTTTTGGGCTGATTCTTTTTACACAAAGGTGAAAGAGTTAATTGTTAGACGGGAAGAGCTTAGCTGGGACAGCAGCCTATTAGTTTGCAGACAAGGGGAGGAGCTGCAGAGTTACACAGAAATGGGAGAGATTGTCAGCTTCTAGTTAATTCTGTTCCAAGTAGTTCTGTTGCAAGCACCCCCAGGGTGCAGCCGGGGACAGTGGGTGTTCTAGAGAAGGAAATCTCCTATCTTTCATCCGGCAATAGTGTAGGAAAGGCTGGGGTGGTGTCAACAGCCGAACTCTATAAATCCGCTAAAGAGAAGACAGAGAAAGCAAGACAAAAAGGGATAAAGAGAGAAGTGAGCACAGAGAACACAGTGGGGAGTATGGGGAACTACCCTGAAAGTGTGGTACCAAGGTGAGTAGGTCAGAATGGCTTGACTTGAGCAGCAGGTTGGGGGTATCGAGAGGGCCCTCAGGGCACAGCATCTGTCCAGCAACTGAGGAAGACTATTTGTGAGATTGCCAAGAAGGCAAATGCTTGGGGAGCAATTTGAAAGTGTGAGGCTATTGTATTGTGCTGAAGTAACCTGTACCTTGACTCTAAAAACAATGTGTAATTTCCATAAGTCTGAGCCATAGGTAAAAAGTCTGAAAATTCCTGGAACAAGTGTTGCGTCTCATTCTACAGCGCTGGTGCACCACATTACCCACCATCTGGTTACACTCCACCCAGCAAGCAGCAAGTATACCATCCACCTGCATCTTTACAAGCATGGGGAGAAAATCCCTTTAAATTGCTGCAGCAGTGATAATCCTGTATGCCCACATAATGACCACTGCATTCAATCAGTGGCCTGGCCTTAGTGACCTTTAAAGGGGTTGTCTCACTACAAGGATCGCTGATTTCTATGTTAAAGATCTTGCAAAAACAAGTCACTTTGCAATATATGTCCATTAACAGTGTCCTACCTATTCCTAGATATCCCCTCTTGTATGGGCTGCATCAGCTCCTCAGGTTGCTATAGCTACAGACCTGTTTGATCTCTCCTGATAGGCTGCCAGCACTGGTTGCTATAGCTACAGACCTGTTTGATCTCTCCTGATAGGCTGTCAGCACTGGTTGCTATAGCTACAGACCTGGCTTCTACTGCAGCCTAGTAGAAGCCAGTAAACATGCCCCTGAATTCAAAGTGACACCAAGAAAACAGGACTGAGGTCAGATGAATCAATGTAGTGAGACAACCCCTTTAAGCAAGCACCACTGAGGCCAGAGACTGGCTACAGTGGTCGTATGGGAGTATGGACACATTACTTATTTTGTAAACATTTGCAGACTGGGGTAACATCTTGTCTTCCACCAGACAAAGAAATGCCAAGGCTGTATCTCCAGAATTTGAGCGATTTGGTCACCGGGTCTTCTTTTCTCTTTTGGGGTTTACAGTATTGTTTTCCTGGCCTGTCCTTCCAAGGAGTTTGTTTTTTTTTTTTTTTGTTATTTTTGTAATGGGATGCTGCTGCCATTTTAATTTTAAAAAAAACTTATACTCACCTCTCCTCTCACATGAGATCCACTTCTGCTCTGTCCTCATTCTCTGCCTCATTCTGTTTTCTCCCAGTCTTCTTCTCCACCACTGCATCCGCTGATTGGCTGGCATCAGCCTTCAAAACACTTACTTACGATGTGTCAGCCAATGGCACGTGACCACTGCAGCCGACCAGCAGTTACAGCCCAAATGTCTTGCTGGGGAGCAGACCGGAAGAAAACAGAAGACTGGTGGAGAGTGAGGACGGTGCAGCACTGCATCCCACGAGAGGCAGCCCATTGTTGAACAACCCCTTTAAGGGCTAATATCACCATTAAGAGAGGAGCAGCTCTTGTCCTTCTCAACAGTCCAGCAATAAGAGGCTGGTCCTGTTAAACTTCAGCAAATGGGTCAGAGGGCTGGGTATACCATTGCATAGATATTATAGGATAGTCTTTTCCACCTTTTTTCTCTGACACCACACTTACCATTGTTCTACTGGTGAATATTTCCATCCTCTGCTGGTCAGCCCTGCTTCCCTCATGTAACCAGTCTCGGGAAGGGCAACTCCTTACTCATACCACTTCTATTCATAGCTATCCTGAGGCTACTAGTAGATACCGACAGGGCAGAGATGATGGCAGCATCTAATCAGTTATGCAGGAGGTTGGGGCACTCTCTTCCACCTCTCCATTAGCTCCCCGCAACACAATGGCTGTAAGCCAATCGGCAGTCATGCCAGCCGGGAGTCTAAAAAAGGCCAGTGCCCAGTGTAATAGAAGAGCTGTAAGGTGTAAGGACATTTTTACCCGGCTCACTCACTAAACCCGCTCTATACATGGTGTCTTCCACCAAGCCTTCCATCTTAGTGCTCCTATTACACTCTGGCAGAGGCAAGGTATAATGGGAGAACTAGAATTGCTTACTTTTCTGTTATTTATTAATATTGCAGAATAGTAAATATGTGTTTGCTCCCCTAGTGGTGAAATACCTGAGGGAGGATAAAATTCTGAGTAAAAAAAACTTTAAAAAAAAGAGATTAAAAGTTCAAAACACTCCCCTTTTCCTATTTCAAAAATGAAGAAAAGAAAAAATGTTTAAAAAATTAAACATAATTGGTATCGCTGTATCTGTATAAGTCCCATCTATTAATATATAACCTTATTTGACCCCAATGGTGAACACCATAAAAAATACTCAGCGCCAAAATCTCGGGGTTTATTTGCATCCTCAAAAATTGGAGTAAAAAAAGGACCAAATAGTTACAGGTATCCAAATCTGTTGCAATGAAAACCACACTTCAGTCTGCAAGAAAACAACGAGCCATCACTAAGGAGCATAGACGGAAAAATTAACAGCAAAGCAAATAAAAAAAACATATGTTTGGAATGGCATTGACCAGAAGAACAGAGATTAAAAAAAGATGGCAGGTGTGTTTTTTTCCCATTTTAACTAGCTGAGGGCACCATGGGTCAGATCAGGGCAGGGTCATCTTATCCATTGTCACATAATCTACAAAAAATTGGGAATCTTGCAAGAGAACAGAGAGTGACTTTTGATCACTATATTTACTATTTTGCCATAGGCAAACTTAAACTCTATCAGTTCTCTATCTGTTAAACACTAAAACGTAACTTTTATTATATATAACTCTTAACCTCTATGCACACTATTTAAAAACCTGATTTCTAACCTCACCATTTAACCCTTTTTGCTTCTGAAAGAGGGAATAACTCCCTTTCTATTATCAAGTCTGGTGGAGCACCACCTATTAACAGGAGAGCCTTATATCTATAGCAAAGTACTAGCTCCAATAAGGGATCCCAAGCCTCCTACTTGGGCAGTCGTCCCTAATCTCATGGACACAGAACAAATAAGGCCCCCTTGTGACACCCCTGCAGCGGGTGACACTTGTAGACAGAGGTGAGAAATCACAATTTAAAATGTCATATCTGACCTGCCCGACATGTTTCACCAGCTAACCTGGCTTCATCAGGGGTTAGAGGTCCGATCCCATGTGGTCTGAGCTCACTTCCTTTTATATCATGTTAGGTACACAACCTATTCAGGTGCTCACCAATTAGCCATCAGAGAATCCACATAAAGCCCACTCCCCCCCTCTGCTCTCCTGCGCGCACACTCATAATATGTCCTGCTAGAGCTGCCACCATGTCACCATTCTGTGTCCATGATATTAGGGACGACTGCCCAAGTAGTTGGCTTGGGATCCCTTACTGGAGCTAGTACTTTGCTATAGATATAAGGCTCTCCTGTTAATAGGTGGGGTTCCACCAGACTTGATGATAGAAAGGGAGTTATTCCCTCTTTCAGAAGTAGAAAGGGTTAAATGATGAGGATAGAGATCGGGTTTTTAAATAGTGTGCATAGAGGTTAAGAGTTATACATAATAAAAGTTACGTTTTAGTGTTTTACAGATAGAGAACTGATAGAGTTTACGTTTGCCTATGGCAAAATAATAAATATAGCGATCTTATCCATTGGGCACAGTAGGCAGTTGCCCAGGGTCCCCAGGTGGTTGTATGTATGTTCTGGGAACCCAGGACACATGGACTGGATCCCTTGGTTGGCACTACATAATTAACTGTTTGTGTGTTCTTAAAGGGGTTGTCTCACTACAGAGATTGCTTTTTATGTTAAAGATCTTGCAAAAACAAGTCACTTTGCAATATGTGTCCATTAACAGTGTCCTACCTATTCCTAGATATTCCCTCTTGTATGGGCTGCATCAGCTACTCAGGTCGCTATAGCTACAGACCTGTTCGTTCTCTCCTGATAGGCTGCCAGCGCTGGTTGCTATGGCTACAGACCTGTTTGCTCTCTCCTTATAAGCTGCCAGTACTAGTTGCTATAGCTACAGACCTGGTGTCCTCAGCAGCTTGTCGTTGCAGGCCAGTATTAGCCACTAAACAGGTCTCTGAATTCAAAAATGAAACTGAGAAAAGAGGACAGAGGTAAGATGAATCGATGTAGTGAGACAACCCCTTTAAGCTAAAATACTGGGAGCAGGGAGTCATTGGCTCTATGTCCTGCCTACAAGTCATCATCAGGGTGTCCTAACTTAGGCAGCATGATGATATGGGTGTGCTTTGGCACGGTTGGTAGCATGGCCTCACGTGGTGCCATGTTTGGCCGCAGCTTCAGGCATGGCCTGATGTGATATCATGTGTTTTAGAAGGGTCCATTGCACTGCTATGTCCAGAGGCCCATAATGCTGATTAGACAGCCTTGGGTCAAGGCCAGGGATTTTAATTTTTTCTGGGCGTGGAAGTAGGGAGTGAGCCATTTGCCCTATTTGCCTAGGACACCATAGCATCTTGTCCCAGCCATGGATACAGAGACCAGGACTAACCCCATAACCAGCCAGCATATTACCAGATTGGTTTGAATACTAATGTTCTGTCTAGAAATACAGGGAGACACAATCTTTGTGACACCGGCATCTGTCTCTGTGTAGGTCACTAGTAACTTGTGGACGCTTTATCGTGTAGAGTCCTCCAGGATCCATATTCTATGGATGAACCTTTTACTTTCTCAGTAATTGGCCCCCATTTAGCTGAGCACAATTTTAACTTTTATGGTAAATCTGCTTTTTTCCCAAAGCCACAATCTTGTAATTGACTCATATGAGAGATGTCCTATCCCCTGGAGTAGCTCAGTGCTGATAAATCTAGCTCAGACTAGAAAATGAGGAGCAGGGAAGGCGCTTGTGTCACTGATTATAGAATGACACTCAACACGAAAGGTTTGCACAGGAGACGATGACCATAGCTCTGTTCCTGCACATCAGCATTTATTTCCTTCTTCCTTCTATTCTTCCTTTTCTGAGACAGAGAGATATTTTACATTGCATTCATCTAAAGCGTGTGGTCATTGGTTTTCTAGCTGTGATCCTCCAGCTGTCCCAAAGCTATAACTTCTAGCGCTGGGAGTTTTAGTTTGGAGCAGCTGGAAAGTCGTTGGTTCACATTATGAGCCATCTAAATGGGTGTTCCCACCATAGACTTTCATGACATATTGATAGGATAGGACATCAAAGTCTGATAGGTGTGGAATCCGACTCTGGAACCTGAAGCTATCTTGGGAACGAGCCCCTCAGAGTGTCAATTTAGAATGCAATGTTGGTCACTCTTGCGCCTGACTCTCCATTCTGTTCTATGGGAGTTCTGAGAACAGGCGAAAACAGTGTTCACCTGGGAACTCCCATAGAATAGAATAGAGATTCTTGTGCACAACTCTCCATTCTATTCTATAGGAGTTCTGAGAACAGGCGAAAACAGTGTTCACCTGGGAACTCCCATAGAATAGAATAGAGATTCTTGTGCACAACTCTCCATTCTATTCTATAGGAGTTCTGAGAACAGGCGAAAACAGTGTTCACCTGGGAACTCCCATAGAATAGAATAGAGATTCTTGTGCACAACTCTCCATTCTATTCTATAGGAGTTCTGAGAACAGGCAAAAACAGTGTTCACCTGTACTGGGAACTCCCATAGAACAGTATAGAGATTATTGTGCACAACTCTCCATTCTGTTCTATATGAGTTCTGAGTACAGGGGACAACAGTATTCACCTGTATTTGGAACTCCCATAGAACAGAATAGAGTATCATGCACAAACATGACAAATTCTCCATTCTGAGCCGACACTTTTAGAAGCCTGTTCCCAAACAGCTCCAGGTCTCAGAAGCGGAACCCACACCAATCAGGCTTGGATGGCCTATTCTGTCAATAGGCTATCAAAGTCTACAAAGGGGACAGTTCAAGGGCGTAGCTACAGGGGGTGCAGAAATAGCAGTCGCTACCGGGTCTTGCAGTCTGAGGCGGCCCAAAAGCCCTCAAAAGGAAACACCAGTATTGTAAATGGCACATGGTAACCAGGGGCTCCATTTCACTTTTTGCACTAGGGCCCAGAAGCTTCAAGTTACGGCTCTGGGACAGCCCTTTAATTTGGTGACAAGCAGTGCTAGGTTATGATCATTTGCTGCTATCATTTATAGATCCTGACCACCCCAATCATATATGAAGAACTAGATGTTTGGTTTCAAGAAACACTTTGCACAAACCAAATCCACTGTGATACCTAAGGGAGCAGAGAATGACGCAGTGTAACTATAGCCATAGCAGCTATAGCAACTGCTATGGGGCCCAGAGGTGTTGGGGGCCCAACCACATTCAAGAAGATTGTTCTTTTTTATAGGTAACAAGTAGTTGTTGGCTTTCTGCTCTCCAGCTCTACTATGTGGGTTCCCCGATATATAGCGGTATTATTTATACCTTTAATTATCGCTATTTATGCTGCTGTTTTTGTTTATTGTCTGCAGGTGATGGGGCCCATCTCATTTTGCTATGGGGCCCCATTAATTCTAGTTATGCCCTGGTCGCTGGGATTATCTCTTTGCATCGTTTTGTCATGTATACTATCATATTCTCGGCTGGTTCATTTCTTTGTATACCATTATAGCTTTTAAGATTGCTTTTCTGATACATAGATCCAAATTCCCTGCATAGATGTTGTACTGTAGTATCTGCAGCTGCCAATAGAAGACCCTAAGCGCCTATATCATGCTAATGTACAGTATTATTCAGCTCAGTTAGGTTCAATGTTTTGGGGCGCACCCGTGATTTTCTTCACATGTTGCAGAACCAGAATTTATGTTTCTGTTTTTATGCTTTTTTTCCTTTTTGAAGGTATCCTTCTTGTGCTAGAACATTACTCCATAAAAAGAAATATTATGTCTTTTAGGGGCAAAAAAAAACTAAAAGGAGCTAGGGTTCAAGAAAAAGTAAGTGAACCTGTTGGAATTACCTGGATTTTTGCAATAAAGGGGTATTCCTATCTCACTGTTTACCTTTAAGCATGCAGTGAGGGAAAATAAAATTAACCCAAAATCATTGCTGTTCTGATTTTGTTTTAATTTTGAGTTAGAGCAGTTTTATCTTTGATTTTTTGTACACGTTTTAGTTTATATTTTCATAGTTTGAAAGGCAAAAAAAAAGACAAGCCCCCACTAGTTCAGCCGTTGTGCTAAGGTGTTGTCCAGGGGAAAGGGAAAAAAACCCCCAAGAGGTAAACCCAATTGTCCCCTTTTTGGGGGAAAAAAATTCCCTTCCGACTCCAATTGGCAATCAAAAAATCCCCGGGATCAAGACCCTCTCCTGAATCCTAGCACTTACTTGTTATTTATTAGCCCCCAGAAATGCATCTAACCTTTTTGAACTTTTTTATTAAATTTCCCACCAACAAGCCCCCTCGGGCAGAGAATTCCATAGTCTCACTGCTCTTAAGTAAAAAACCCCTTTTATTTTTTTGTAGAACTTTCGTTCCTCAAGCGTAAGGACCCCCCTTTGTTCGTACCCCCCCCTGGGTAAAAAATAAATCTTGGGAGAGTCTCTATTTGCCTTTGATGTATTTAACTTTTTATTATGTCCCCCCCGGGGGGGAAGCTTCTTTTTCTCTAAACTAATAACCCCAATTTTGTAAATCTTTCTGGGTATGTGCCCACCGTCCTTTTATTATTTTTTTCCCGCCTTTGTACCTTTAAAGTCAAAAATGTCTTTTCCTGTCACTGGGCCCAAAACTTCAAAAAATTTCCATGTGTGGTCAAACCCGGATTGTATAAGGGGGAGAATAATGTTCTACATTGCATCTAGCCCTTTAATGCACCCCTGATCCTATTTGCTTTGGCTGCTGCCCCTGAAGGGCTGTACAAATAAGTTTAATGCCCACCAGGTTTCCCCAATCCCTCCGCTTTTTTTCCCCAGTTTTTTTTCCTTTTAAAACATGAAATCATGTAATGGATTTTCTTCCCCTGTGAAAACCCTTGCATTTATCGTGTAAAACCTCATCGCCTTTTCCTCCCCGGCCCCCAACTTATCCGACCCCTTTGAATAACCATTATTTTTATTGTTTTGATTACTTACAGAGTTGTATTCTGAAAAGTCGTATTCTACTGTGTAATCCATGTGAAGTCATTAATAAAAATTTTAAAGAGGAAGGGCCATACTACCCTGTGGCCCCCAAAGTAACAGGGACCCAGTCTGATTTTGACGTTAATTACTACCTTTGTTTTCTATCAGGGAGCCAGTTCTTCCCATTGCCCCTTTTTTCCCCCACCCAAGATTCTCATTTTTTACCAACCTTTTATGGGGAAACCTTTCAAATGCTTTAAAAAAATTAGATTATGACACCCATGCCCCCCCCGACCAGTTAGACTGATTTCCCTCATAGAGTGATGAGTTGTTGCAGGCCCGTCCTTCATAAACCCATGCGGGAAAGGGTTATACATTTATTTTCGTAGATCTCCAGGATGCATTCTGAAAAAAACCTCAAACATTTTACTACAAAAAAGGGTAAACTTACCGGCCTATTTTTTCCCTGGATCACTTTTGCCCCCTTTTTTAATTTTGGCACCACTTTTGCTATGCGCCAATCCTTTGGGACATCCCCCGTTTTTTAGACGCCCTAAATATTAAAAATAGGGGCCATCTATGCATCCCTTAATCTCTTGGGCACGTGGGGTAGCCTTTGGGACCTGGGGGATTTGTCTTTTTTAAATCTTCCTTGACGAGCTGCACTTCTTCCGGGGTAAGCAAGAAACTTTTAAGTTGGAGTTTACCACATCTCTTTTTCAAACAGGAAGTCACCCTCCTCGTAAATACAGGGAGAAAAAATTTTTAATATTTTTCTTTTTTTATCCCCCTTTTACTGTCCCCCTCAGTATTTTTCAAAGGGGCCAACTTTTCTTTTAAAATTTTTTTACTTTTTTTTAAAGAAAAAAAATTTTTTTGGGGTTATTTTTTACTTTTATGAAATTTTTTTCCCGTCCCCAGCTTTGCTTCCTTTTTCTTTTTTTTACACCTTTATTTTTTCCTATGTTTTTAGTCCCCTTTCCTGCCCTTGTTTTGTAGGTGAAACGCTTTTTTTTTGTTTTTTTTTCCTCTTTACATCCCGTTTTCCCATTGGGGTTTTTCCTGTTTCAAATTTTTTTTATTCCCATAAGGTTGTCCTTACAGTGGTAGCCTAGGATGTTTTTAAAAATATCCATTTATTATTTTCTCCCTATTTAAACAATTGCCCCGTCAATAGGGTTTTTGGGGCCCTCCCTAAGCAGAATAAAATACCTTCCAAAAATTCGGTTTTTTGTGGCCCCTTGACAAAAAAAATCTTTGAAGGATAAAGGAAAATTTATTTTTATGGTAACTATTCCTAGGTGCCCCTAAACCTGAACCTTTGTTACTCTGTCAGGTTTTTAGTTAATATTAGGTCTAAAAGGGCCTTTCCTCTGTGGTTCTGCCCCCATTTGGAAAAAGGTAATTATCTTTTGTTATTAAAAAAAAACCCTTTTTTCCTTTAGGGAAGTAAAGGTTTTTCAGATTCCCATTGATGTCTGGAAGTTAAGTCCCCATAAAAATAACCCACTGTTAGCCGCCTATTTTTTTCCCTGAGGAGTACATTTCTGGGTTTGTTATATTTGGGGGCTTACGACCCCTATTAGTATTATATTGTTAGCCCCAGTTTTTTTCCCCCAAAAATGATTCCACATGTTCATTACCTGTCCCTTTATTTCCCTGCAGGTTGGTTTAGACAGGTTTTACATAGGACGAACCCCCCCCTTCCGGTGTTTCTCCAGGTTACTGACCAAGTTTTTTTCTTTAGCAGGGGTTTGGGGTGGTGAATCACCCCCTGCTTTTTTCTTATCAGCAGGAAAATGCTTCTCAGTCTGTGATCTAATCTTTATATTAAGAAAAACTTTAACCCTCAGAGTTAGTGACCAGGGAGCAGACTTGTGCCATCCTGTCAGGTCTGTAGAGCACGTTTATGTGTAATTAGACATTAAATATTAAAGATAACAGAGTCACCAAGCAGCTAGCAGTGTTGGCAGCATGTGATTTTTTTCTCCTCACGGCTTCTTTCTGAAAAATACGCTCTGAAGCCAAAAATTTCGTTTGGAAATGTCTTTTGTTTTTCACAACCCTTCATCAGTCATGGCCCAAGTCCGAATTACAGACAAACACAGAGTAATTGATAACAAAGCAGCTGTACTGTTCGTATCTTTTATTGAGTAAACATCCACAGAACACTGAGACAAAGTAAGAGAACCTTTGAATTAAAAAAAAAATTAGATAAGATTTGCAGGGGAATTGTCGACCGTAGCTCACTGCTAATGTGTTAAATTTCATAGATATTTCTGGGATACCTTGCATGCAGTTTTCCCTTTGGGAAAAGGCACAGCATTAAAAAGAGTTTGGGCCAGGACTTCCCTACCCCTTTTTTTTTCCAAAAAATTTAGTCAATGTCTTACGAACCCCCAACACCCTCCACCCCTAAGGTATAGACTGCAACCCTTACATCCCTGTACATTTTTTTTTAAAACTCCCCAAAATTATTGTCCTCAATGATTGTAAGGCGTCCAGGTCCTTAGACAACAAAGCAGCCACAAACCTTGATGCTGCCTTCATCATGATTTATAGCTGGGATGAGGTTTTGGTGTTAGTGGACAGGGTTTGTTTTTAAACCCTACATTTTGTGTTTTGGGACAAGAATTCGATTTTGGGCCCTTTTTTTTTTAATTATTTGGGTTTTCAATTAAAGGGGGTTTTCCCATATTAATCAAATTTAAAATGCCCCTAAGGAAGGATATTAAATTAAAGATAAAAGGGGGATAATTGTGGGGACTAAACCCCCACTGGGGGGTTTGAAAAAAAGTTTTTTTAATTGCCCTGTTTATAGGCAAAAAAACACGTTAAAACAAATTAAAAAAAAATTTCCTTAAAAAACCCCCCTTTTTTTTATTTTTTTTAAAGCTTTTTTTTAAAAACTGGGTTGGGTTTTTTTACTAAACTTTTTTTTTCAAATTTTTTTTTCCCCTAAAAATTCCCAAAAGGGGTTTTTTAAAAATTAAAAAGTTTTTTTTATTGGAAAAAAGGGTTTTTCTTTTATTTTTATTTGGTTTTTTTGGAAAAAAATTTACTATTTTCCCCGCTTTTCCCCTTTTTATTTTTTTTTTTTTTTTATTTCTTTTTAAAAGGGACAAAATTTTCTTGCTTTTGAAGAACCAAAAAAAACCGGTTCCCAAAAAAACCCTTTTGGGTTCCCCTGATTTGTGGATTATAATCCATACAGAGAATTGCCTCCAGCTTTCACATGTCTAGATATCTTTGAATTTTTCCATATTGTGTAAATGACCTTTAGGCAATTTGATGTCTCATGTGCGTAATGTGTTCAATTGATGGAACCTAAAGACCAAAATGATGTCTTATCTCCTCCGAGACCTTTATATTTGGTCTTCACTCTCTAAAATTTGGGGGGGACTGGGTTTTAGAAAGGAACATCTCACGCCCTTGAAGACTCTGTTGTGTAAAAATAAAAAATCTTCCCACAATGAGGGATTGCGTCCAGTTTGGGGGATGTTGATCTGAGAATATGGACCTGAAGAATCAAACCTTTTTTGGTTTCACTCTCCTGGGCCTCTCAGAGAACCCAAGTCTCCGACTTCCTCTTTTCTCATTTTTCATGGGAGCCTACATTCTCTGTATTATGGGCAATGTGCTTATCCCTTTTTCATCTCCCCTCAGCCAAAATCATACCCCAATGTACTTTTTATTGGGGAACCTTTCCATTGTAGATGTTTGCTGACATTACCTGTTTCCCCGGCTATTTTTAGTTCCCCTCCCCCGGGTTTCATTCCCTTTCATGGTTGCTTCATTCAGCTCTTTGTATTTCATAGTGTGGGTAACATGGACAGCTTTTTGCTGGCCGTCATGGCCTTGGACAGATACGCTGCAATCTGTCAACCCCTCATTAAAACCATCATGAGAGAAGACTGTTCATTTCTGACCTCCCCATGGATTTAGTGGCCTTCACTAACTCTGTTCACCGCCTGACCTCTACCCTTTTCCCATTGGGTTGGGGCTCCACCACTACTTTGTGTGTCCCGCCATGTCTTCCTCCTGCACGACACTTATCACAAAGGTCGTCTTCATTTAAGGTCACTAATTGTTTTAGGGCCCTGTTTTCATCCCGGGCTCCTATATCCCTTTTTTTAGGCTGGCGAAACAGACATCCAAAGGCCCCCGACGAACCTTTCCAATGTTTCCCCCACCAATGTGGCTCTTTTTTACACCAGTTATTTTCAAGACTTTCGCCCAAGTTCCCCCTTTTCTGTTACCTATGATCGGGTCATAAGCGGGCTTCAGGCTAACCCAATGCTCAACCATTTTATATACCCTTTAGGAACAAAGGGGGTCAAAAAAAGTTGAAGAAGATGATAAAATGTGGCAATAAAGATGGCCAACAATGGATGAAAGAAGTACAAAAAGATGAGAAATGAAAGTATTTTGTGTAATATTATCAACTTTATCAGTTTTAATATTAACTAAATAATTTAATAAAGTTTTTAGTATTCATAGTATTGAAATCAATTATTTAAATATTTGCTACCGGATATAAAGTTCTGACATCAACTTGGTCCAACTACAGGTGTTGAGCCTGTGATAGAAGAAAACTATCTATAATAGTGTTGGTATTTCCAGGGTGCTTCAATGTTTTTAATTTTTGTCTTGCCTCAGATGGAGATTTCCTGGTATACTCAGGTCTTGTACTTTTCGTTAAAGGGGTTGTCCAGTGGGAAACACAAAATTTGAATTTCTCTCGTGACTATTCATCTCCCTATGATGTTTTCAAGGTAATGTTTAGTTTTCTTGAGCATATAGTCTTTCTTGTCTGCAGCTGAACAGCAGCATTTCCTAATTTTAAGCTGTTTCCTTACAAGTCCTAGACTTGATTAGTGAATTCACTTCTCAGTTTTGATTGCTTAGTTTCAGTGCTAACCCCTGTTTTACATCTTATGTTGAAAGCCCTAGGAGGTAGAAGCAAAAAATTGTGGCTTCAAAGGCTTCTTTGGAAAATTCAAACCACTTGGGTCAACTGATCTCCTGGGCTTGACACAAAGCAGTTTTTTTTTGTGTTGGAGAACAGAACTACTGGTTTTTTTTTCTT
Organism: Phyllomedusa bahiana; assembly: GCA_025379985.1. Lineage (NCBI taxonomy): Eukaryota > Metazoa > Chordata > Amphibia > Anura > Hylidae > Phyllomedusa > Phyllomedusa bahiana. The sequence continues at coordinate 50,656 of JAODAL010016827.1, forward strand.
TTAAAATATGGGAACTTAGGAAGCCAACATCACAGGAGGTTCTGGCTTTGGTAATCAACAGGAGAGGTTCACTCCGTAACTTTAAAGTAATTCCTGCCAATCAATTTCTGTGATGAGGGGCAATTTTCCGTCACTAGAAACTAATAGTTTACTTTATTTGCATATGTGTTTTAACACGGGGTTGTTTTTTTTTCAATCGGGGCCGGGCAAGACATTTTGGTGCCCTAAGCAGTAAGGCCAATGTCACACCTCTCAAATCCCCAGCCTTAACCTGACACATGCTGCCTGTGCCATCCCCAGCTAGATGGCATGTGGAAAAAAACACAATTCCAACAACACAACAGTGGCAGAGCTAAAAGGGCTATTTGGTGAAGGGTGGATGTGGGGCAGCTATGAAGTGATAGGTGGAGATAAGGGGGCTATAAGGTAATAGGTGGAGGTGGGAAGCTATAGAGTGTAAAAGTGGGGGGGTTTATGGGGTGATAGGTGGGTGCTGTACTTTGTGGTGGCACTAGGTCATATAACTCAATAAAAGGGGCACGGGTAAGAGAGGGGTACAGGCCACAGATTACAGGTCCAATCTTCTTGCAGAAATGAGAGAACCAACCCACTGAACATTGTGCTGTTGCCTGTACCCTCCAGGATCATATTGTGCTGCCTGCACCCCAAGAAGAATAGGGGCAGGTTCCCTAATGTGGACTACACTGGATTTGTTGGACTATGTCAGACCAGCATTGGATCTATTTTCTTAATAAAATGGTCAATGAGGGCTGGTGTCAGGGAGTGTTTATTTAAATACAGTGTTTATTTCAGTTGTTTTTGTGTTTTTTAATTATTTTATTCCAGTGTTAGTAATGGGGATTTGTAGATGCCCCCTTTTCTTCATGAGTGGGTTATTTTCATAGTGGGGCCTTCTAATGTGATTGTCTGCTTCTGAGGTGGCTGCAAGCTGTTTTTTTAGGGTGGGAAGTAACCAGTAGCCATGAACCTTCACATCTTGATATTTTCAGCCAGCCGGTTTTACATTGGCTGGTTATAAAAAAAAAAGGGGGCCCCACGTTGTCTTTTTTAATCATTTGTTCATTGAAAATTAGAAAAAAAACTAATTTTTTTAAAAAAATTATGTGGGGTTCCACTCTTTCTCATAACCATCCAAGGTAAAACTGACAGCTACAGTCTGAAACTATCAGAATGGGAAGGTCCATGGATATCGCCGACGTCCCATCCTAAAAATTCAAGCCTGCAGCTGCTCCAGAAGCAGAACAGCACATTAACTGGTTCACTTCGGGCAGGCTGTTCCCAATATCCCTGGTGCATTGGGAACTGGGGTAATAATGAGAAGGGGTGTCAGCCTTGATGAAAAACACCTCTGTCTGACACCAAGCCTAAGCGATAGTAATGGAGAGGCATCTGTCAGAGGCCTCCATTACTAGCACAGGTAAAAAATAAACATAGAAACAACAGAAAAAAAACACTTTATTTCAATAAAGATTCCCTAACACCAGCCCTCATTAAAGAGGTGTTTCGGGACCGAATAATGCTTATTCGTCCATCGTGGTATGAGTAAAAATACCGGGAGTGAACAGGTATATCTTCTATTTTTACTCACACCCTGACGAACGAACAAGCACTATTCGGTACCGGAAAACTCAGTTAAGCATTTTATTAAAGAAATAAAACCCAATGCTGATCCGACGTAGTCCAATGAAAAAAAATTCCTTACCCAACACTTTCTTCAAGCTGCCATAACTGTCATTCATCGTCTATGGAAGTCGACTACCCCCCGCATTCCTGGAGGAGTGGTTGAGGGATGTGGATTCCATCCACCACATGGAAGAGTTAATATTCCATTCCCATGAGAAACCTGGACACAATGGTCAGTTCTTCTATCTTCTCCAGCATTTACTGTAGCTCTTTGACATCTTAGTACTTCTGTCCATTTCTTTTCCCTTACCTTTTTCGGTCCCACGGTCCTCTATTTTACTTGTACTGTTGTCTCTTCTAATCGCTGAACTTTTTCCTGAATCTGGGAACTGCACAACCCCCCCCCCCCCCTTTATTCCTTTTATTTCTCTTTCTTTCACCTCTTTGCTTTCTTTTACCTTTTCAATACTACAATTATATGTTTTATTTGACTCAATAGTTTGGATGACCTCCACTGATTGATATAATGATATTTGGATTATTTTAGATCCTGTAAGGACTTACAACACCTACACTGTTTGTATCATATTTTGCCTGATTTAAAATAATCTTTGAATTGAAAAAAAAAAAATTGGCTGTGAAAATTCAACATGGAATCTGGAGACCCTCATACACACTAGACAGTTGACTGGCTAGACTTTTGTCTAATGTATGTGGGGGCCTTGAACATTTCTGCCATAGTAGTGAATACGTAGTAAGACCTTTTATCTGTAATAACTCTTTAACTTGACTCCAAACCCTTGTCATCAATGTAATAGATTGGTGTGTGTCACGGTTCACGCTGCGGTCCCTGCCATGGACCGTTGTTGTGCCCGTGTCTCCCGTGTCTCTGCTGCGGCTCCCAGTATGAGGGTTGCGGTAGCCAGTGTCCCCGCTACTTGCTACTTATTTGTCCCTGCTCCTGTCTGCAATGTGGTGCTGGCGACAGTGCCCGGCGGCAGATACGAGTTTGCTATCCTTCTTCCGGCTCATTGACGTCCCGTGCTCGCACAAGTGCCCTATAGCGGCGTGCACGCAGCACTGCTCTGATGTTTAAAGGGACAGTGTCCCAATTTCCTGCCCTTGCTCCTGGTCAGTTCAATGGTGTTCATCCTAGAAGCCTGACTGCTGTTTTCTGTAGCTCTTGTTGACTTAACCCTCGAGTTACCAGTATACCAGTTTTAACTTTGTGTCCATTGCATCTGTTCCCTGCTGTTCCTGACATTGTGCTAGTCTTCTATTACCTGCTGTTATCTGCTGCTGTATCAAGTCTGTTACATGCCAGGGACTCTGCTAACTGTCTACGGCTACACCTGCTTTGACCTGTCCCCTTCATTACAGATAGAATACCAGCTGCCTGCTTCTTCCCTAAATAGTTCTTGCATCATTTGGAGGTGGCTTTGGGTCATTGTCCTGTTGCAGGATGAAATTGGCTCCAATCAAGCGCCCCCCACAGTGTATGGCATGGCATTGCACAATGGAGTGATAGCCTTCCTTATTCAAAATCCCTTTTACCTTGCACAAATCTCCCACTTTACCAGCACCAAAGCCAATCCTACCAGACCACACAAAACCCCGCTCCACCATGCTTGACAGATGGCGTCAGGCACTCTTCCAGCATCTTTTCAGTTGTTCTGTGTCTCACAAATGTTCTTTTGTGTGATCCAAACACCTCAAACTTTGATTCGTCCATAACACTTTTTTCCAATCTTCCTCTGTCCAATGTCTGTGTTCTTTAGCCCATAATAATCATTTCCCTTTATTAGCCAGTCTCAGATATGGCTCTTTCTTTGCCACTCTGCCCTGAAGGCCGGCATCCCAGAGTCGCCTCTTCACTGCAGACGTTGACACTGGCGTTTTGCAGGTACTATTTAATGAAGCTGCCAGTGGAGGACCTGTGAGGCGTCGATTTCTCAAACTAGAGACTCTAATGTATTTGTCTTGTTGCTCAGTTGTGCAGCGGGGCCTCCCACTTAGTTTCATAGTTTCATAGTTTGTAAGGCCGAAAAAAGACGACGTCCATCCAGTTCAGCCTGTTGTGCTAAGATGTTGATCCAGAGGAAGGCAAAAAACCCCAATGAGGTAGAAGCCAGTTGTCCTCATTTTAGGGAAAAATTCCTTCCCGACTCCAATCTGGCAATCGGAAAAATCCCTGGATAAATGACCGCTCTCCAGAATCCTAGACACTATAACCTGTTATATTATTACGTTTCAGAAATGCATCCAAACCCTTTTTGAAGATCCGTCAGTGAATTCACCATGACAATTTCCTCTGGCAGAGAGTTCCACAGTCTCACTGCTCTTACAGTAAAGAATCCCTTTCATGTTTATGAAAAAAGTTTCTTTCCTCAAGACTTAGAGTCTGCCCCCTTGTTCTAGATACAGTCCTGGGTCTAAATAGATTTGGGAGAGATCTCTATATTGTCCTTTGATATATTTAGATATATTTATTATGTCCCCCCGAAGCCGTCTTTTTCCCCTAATCTAAATAACCCCCAATCTTGCAAATCTTTCTGGGTATTTATACCCACCCAGTCCTTTTATTATTTTTTGCCCGCCTTTGTACCTGTTCAAACTCTACAATGTCTTTCCTGTGCACTGGTGCCTAAAACTGTACACAATATTTCCTTTTGTGGTCTAACCAGTGACTTGTTTTAATGGGAGAATAAAAATTTTTCATCATGTGCATCTATCCCCTTTTAATGCACCCCATGATCCTATTGCCTTGGGACTGCTGTCTGACACTGGCTGCTACAATTAAGTTTACTGTCCACCCCGGATTCCCAAGTCCTTCTCCATGTCACTTTTACCCAGCCTTTTTCCATTTAACATGTAATCATGTAATGGATTTCTCTTCCCCATGTGCATAACCTTGCATTTATCTGTGTTAAACCTGATCAGCCATTTCCCTGCCAAGGCCTCCAACTTATCCAGATCCCTTGTAATAACACAAATTTTCCTCTTGTGTTGGATAACTTTACAGAGCTTAGTAACATCGGGAAAGATCGATATTTTACTGTGTAATCCCCCGTGTAAGATCAAATTTAAAGAAAATTTTAAAAAGGGTAGGGCCCAATACTGACCCTTGTGGTACCCCACAAATAACAGCGATCCAGTCTGAGTATGTACCGTTAATTACTACCCTTTGTTTTCTATCATGAGCCAGTTACTTACCCACTTGCACACATTTCCCCCAGTCCAAGCATTCTCTTTTTATTTACCAACCTTTTATGGGCACCGTATCAAATGCTTAGAAAACTAAATATAAGACATCCAGTGCCTCACCCGATCCAGTCTAGCACTGACTTCCTCATAGAAGCTGATGAGATTAGTCTGACAGGACCGATCCTTCATAAACCCTGCTGGAACGGCGTTTATACATTTTTTTCAGTGAGATACTCCAGGATAGCATCTCTGAGAAAACCTTTAAACAATTTTACCACAACAGAGGTAAACTTACGGCCTATAGTTTCCCTGGATCACTTTTTTCCCCTTTTTGAAATATTGGCACCACATTTGCTATGCACAATCCTTTGGGGGCATACCCCGTTATTAGACAGTCCATAAATATTAAGAATAAGGGGGCCCATCTATGACATCACTTAACTCTCTTAGGGAAAACGTGGGGGGGAAAGGCCATCGGGACCGGGGGTTTTTGTCTTTTTTCATTTTTCCCTAAGGGGGAGCTGCATTTCTTCCTGGGTTAGAAAGAAACTTTTAAGTTGGATTTTTGCCTCTTCCCTCTGTAAACAGGAAGCTCATCCCCCTTTGGGTTAAAAAACAGTAGAAAAAAAAAGTGTTTAATGGTTTGCTTTTTTCTCACGCCCTCTATGTCTCCCCCCTCAAAATTTTTAAAAAAGGGCCAAAACATTTTTTTTTTAAAAATTTTTTTTTTAAAATTTATATATTTTAAAAAAAAATTTGGGGGTTAGTTTTACTTTCTATGGGAATATGCCCTTTTCCATCTCCAGCTTTGTTTCCCTTTTTACCCTTTTTTTTTACACCTTAATTTTTTTCCCCTTGGGCTTTCTTAGCCCCCTTTTCCCACTCCCCTCCTTTTTTTAGTAGTGAAACGCTTTTTTTTTTTTTTTATTGCCTCTTTTACATCCCTTTTTAAAATCCACTTTGGGGGTTTTTCCCGGTTTTTTTTTTTTTTTATTACCAAAGTATTTTACCTCCACAGTGGTACCCTGGATTTTTTTTAAAAATTTTCCCTTTTAAATTATTAGTTCTGCCATAATTAAAAAAAAACATTGTCCCAGTCTTTTGGGTTTTTAGGGCCTCCCTAAGCAGAATAAAATTTGCCTTCCAAAAAATTTTGTGTTTTTGTGGCTCCTTACCCAAAAAAATTTATTGGGAAAGGAAAAAACGGAAAATTTTTTATATTATTTGGGCACTATTTCCCCGGTGCCCCTCAACCTGAACCTTTGTTACTCTGTCAGGGCTATTTTGTCAATATTAAGTCTAGAAGGGGGCCCTTTCCCCTATCGGTTCTTTTCACCATTTGGCAAAGGTAATTAAAACATTAGTTATTGACAAAAAAACCCGTTTCCTTTATGGGGAGCTACAAGGTTTTTGATTCCCAATTGATGCTGGATTTGTTAAAGTCGCCATAATAATAACCCCCATTCTGATTAGCCGCCTCATCTATTTGCCTGAGGAACTTCCCTTTTATGGGGCCCGTTTTTTTTTGGGGGCCCATAGCTGACCCCCATTTTAAATTTTATTTTTTTTGTTAAACCCCCAAGTTTTTTACCCTTTAAAGATTCCACCTGTTTTATTACCTGTACCTATATCCCCGAGTTTTTGGCTTCAGACAGGATTTTTTCATAGAGACAGGGCCCTCCCCCTTTCCCGGGCTTTCGATCCTTTTTAAAAAGACTGTAACCCTGCAAGTTAACCGCCCAGTCGTAGCTTTCGTCCAGCCATGTCTCAGTTATCCCCACTATGTCATATTTTTCTTCAGCTATTAGTAATTCTAGTTCATTTATTTTGTTGGTCAGACTCCTGGCATTGGTCAGCATGCAATTTAGAGATTTTTCAGTTTTTATTCCTTTCTCCCTGATCTTTTTAACTATTGCTACACCCCCTCCCTCCACTCCACCCCCGATTTATTACTAATTCCCAGCTCTCTATCTTCACTATCTTGCATGCTATATGTGTAGTTACCCTCCCCCCAGTCCCTAGTTTAAATATTCCTCCAACTTCCTGTCCATTTTGTCCCCCAATACAGCTGCCCCCTCCCCATTTAGGTGCAGCCCGTCCCTAGCATAGAGTCTGTAGCCAAGACAGAAGTCAGCCCAGTTCTCCAAAAACTCTTTCTACTCTGGTTAGAGCCTGTTTGTGCTCTCCTCTGAAAGGAGTACTACTCACCGTTGTAGGAAATCTTCAGTTTCTTGGCAGTTTCTCGCATGAAATAACCTTCATCTCTCAGAACAAGAATAGACTGTCGAGTTTCACAAGAAAGTTCTCTTTTTCTGGCCATTATGCAAGTTTAACTGAACCAACAGATGTAATGCTCCAGATTCTCAACTAGCTCAAAGGAAGGTCAGTTTTATAGCTTCTCTAATCAGTAAAACTGTTTTCAGCTGTGCTAACATACTTGCACAAGGGTTTTCAAGCGTGTTCAAAATATCCAATAGCTTTCTCACAAAGTTAGCAAACACAATGTACCATTAGAACGCTGGAGTGATGGTTGTTGGAAATGGGCCCCTATACACCTATGTAGATATTGCATTAACAACCAGACATTTGCAGCTAGAATAGTCATTTACCACATTAACAATGTATAGAGTGTATTTCTGATTCATTTAATGTTAGCTTCATTGAAAAAAACTGTGCTTTTCTTTCAAAAATAAAGGGAAAAATTTCAAAAAGTGCCCCAAAAAACTTTTGAATGGTAGTATATATCTTGCTAGAGGTATCCTTTCCCTCCCCACCAAGCGATGGAAATGTGAGGAGTTCCTAACTCGATAGGCAAAGGCATTGAAAGTGAGATGTACTTAATTTATATTGTCACTACTCACTGCCAAGTAGGTGGAATAAATATATTTAAAATTAGTTTAGAACGGTGCCAAGAGTTCAGAATATTTAGCAACCACCTGACCCCTCGAGGGCTTAAGTCCTACCACGTGATTCTGAATTCCTTGGGCTTTAATCACTGTGGCTGATACAAAAGATGACTTTCCCCTTCTTCAAAATACCTTGGCTTTATGAAAAATTATTTATTTCTAGCTTTATGTAATGAAGGATCCTTACAATGCTATTGTGTTTCAGTTACTGGGGACAGGACTCTTATCCCCTGTTCTTATCACTTTTAAAGCAGTATTCGTTTTTATAGGTGACCAGCAGAATTTTCCCCACTTCACACAGGTCTATTTAATTTAACTGTTAGTTGTTTGTGTGTGTGGTTAAACGCTTTGAATGCTACTGATCAGCCTTGTGATTAGCTTGGGTCTGCTGGGGAGTCTCTGATGCTCATCTGTCTGGTTGAAATGCCTTGGCCAGCCTGAAAAATGGGTTTGGGGGTCTGCTGGGGGGTTTTCTGTGGTTCTTCGGCGGTGATGTATCTGCCAGCTGCTTATCACTGATACAGTACTGGGTATCTCTGTAGTAGTTTTCCCTTGTAGAAACCTTGGGGGAAGTTGTTGTTGTTTGTGCTTGTTGTTTGTTGTGTGCTGCTGTGTTGTGTGCTGCGTTGCTGTGGTCAGAAATTGTGCTTCGCAAACCCCAACACATGTGCTCCGGCACATTTAAGATAAAGAAAAAATGGCAGTACGGGAAAGTGACTGCACTGGGCTCCAAAAAAAAACCCCCCTTTTTGACAAAATTTATTAACAAAAGGGGGCACTTGTAATTCTGGTAGCAGATGGGTAGCAAAAATATGGAAAATAAAGAACTGAATAAAATCCCTATAACTGAGGAAAAACAGCACACTCCCCGTTGAAATTTCCATAGGGGGTTTAACTTAAACTAAGTCTATAAGATATAGTCCACCCCCTATAAAAAAAAATGTTAGAATGAATTTAAAATACTAAGATACCCCTGTTTATCAAACTTAAAAAATATGGAATAAGTTGGGCACTGTTATCTCCAGAAAAATTTCAAGGGCGTATGGGAAAAGGGTTCGTTGTTGGGCCCTTTGCAAATGTTTTGGCCCCCCTTCCTGCAATCTTCAACCCCCACCTTCCGGTCTTGCCTCTTTGCTGTGAAGAACCTTTGTAACTAGTCTCATGGGCCCCAATCAATCCTTTCGTTTGTTTTTCTTCATCAAACAGAGGTTCCTTCTTTAGATTAGGTTTGTGGGTTGCCATTTCTTTTTCTTCGGTAAAATGCGGCTGGGGGGAAAGGGAGTGCTTGGGGGAAACCAAAGGGAAGTGGCTGAGGGGAGGCACTGAGCTGGGGGCAAATATTTTGCGTCTCCTTTTTTAATTTCCCGCCCCAAAAATGGTAGGTCCTCTGAGGGAGCTAATGACAGGTGGGTGTTTTGATCCAAGAGTTCTTTTTGTTTCACTAGGTTTCCTTGGGGTTCCATTTGGTGATGAGAGACTTTCGCTTGTTTCCCTAGCACTTTGGGATTCCTTGGGGGGCACACGGGCCCCCCTTATGATTTAGGGAGTATTGGGGTTTTATTGTGCCTTAAGACAAGCATAGCTTTCCTTCGGGAAAAGTTCCTCTCTTAATGGGTGACCCTAGGGAGTATGCATGTTGTGCTGGGGCACGTGGTCAGGGGGTAACGGGGGTGAAGTGTGGTGGATCACCGAAAAAGTCGGTCTGTGTAGATTCCCCAGCTCTTTTGGCGGATAGTTCTGCTGAATCTAAATTTGGGCCCAAGTTCTGTTTCCGTGAAATTTCTTGTTGGTGCAAAAAATTTTAGTTTTGGGCTGGTTGCAGAAAACCATGCCGGGGCTCTAAACCCAATGCAGTTGGCACCCAAGAAAGGTGGTCTCGGTTTGGCCCCAAGGCGATGTGAGGGGCATTTTGGGGTGAAAGATGTAGGGGGGGTGAAAAATTTCCCCCTGTCAGTGAAAGTGGGAAGTCCCGATGCTGTGGCAGGCCTTGCTTCTTCCTCGGGCTCAAGGAGTTCTGGGGTGGGTTGTGAGTTCCCATTGCTTGGGGTTTCGCACCAAGCAGCTGTCACTTCTTGTCGTGCCTGGAGAGATCACTGTGGGTTGTACTCCCAGGGTGTTGGCCAGTTGTTACAGCCGTTGTTGTTTTTTCCAAAAAACTGCCTTGTATTAAAGTGGCCCTCTATTTTGTAGTGCTCATCAGGGGTTATTTGGCTCATCCAGCAATGGAGTCTGAGAGTTTTCCATTGGAGACTTGCTTCTAGCTTTCTTGCTTTCCAGTGGGCACTCGCTGTTATTGTTGGGAGAGCAACAATATCTGTAGATATAAAACTGGGGGAGGCTGTTTTCTCGGGCATAAAAATTTGGGTTTGTCTCTGAAGGTTGGATAATGTGGGAAGGGCGCTGTATGGCTGAAAGAGTGTTTTGGGGAAGGAGATGTTTAAATCCCAATGCTCCCTACCCAGCCCCCTCGTTCTTCTTTAAGGTGGAGCTGTTTGTATGGTTGTTCGGAAATATTTTTCCCCCTAAATTGACAACGTGTTTTTCATTTAGGTTGCTGTTAGGGTTTTATCAAAGAGGGGAAAAAACCTTTGACAAAGCTTTTTCCCCGGTTAGGGGGAGTCTTACTCTGGAAGGTGGAAGGGTAATGGAGAAACCAGTGAACGGTTGCACCCTTAGAAAAATCATGTCCTTATCTTGGGGAAATTCTCTGTTTTTTCTGACAAGGTACTTTATCGTACCCTTGTTGTGGAAAAATGTCCCCCCAGGTTTCTCTTTCCCTATAGTAAAGAGACCCAGGTTGATGTAAGATGTGCATCCGTTCCCTTTTTGACATAAGCCCCTTAAAAGGAGTCAATTCCTGTTTGATAAAGCACACATTTCAATGATCCCCATCCCAAGTTATCTCTGGGGTACGGGGCATAGTCAGGCCCGTTACATGTTGGCCTTGTGACCTTAGTGTGTCCCCCCCAAGCAGGAGAAAAAATCTCGGCGTCCATATCCAATGGTGGGTTTACACTGGTAGGTGCCTTAGGTGTGGTTGGTAAAATGCAGCTTTGGGGGTAGGAATCTCGTCCCGTGATGGGTATATGGTCACTTTGATCAGTTTTGGTAGGGCTATCTTGTATCCCCGTTGTAGGGAAGGAGAATCCCTGTGCTCTTCTGCCAAAAATCTCTATGCTGCCTGAGAGGTTTTTAAGGTATAGGGTTTTTTGGGTCCCTTTTATCCAAAGGCTTCAAAGAACTTTGGTCCGCAAGGACGGTTGCTTGGTTCAAAGTTCATAAATTTTTACGGCCTTTTTGGTTGACCTCTGGGTAAAACCTTGATAAGAATATTCTGGACAACATTTGTCCCTTTTTTCTCTCCACATACCTCCCCAGCATGAGCAGGAAGCTCAGTCAGTGTTGCATGTTTTGGGGCTCCCCCCAATGGCTTGGAGCGGGAATAGGTCACTGCAGTGGGGTAAATCGTTTTGAGTGGGGTTGGGGGATAGCTGTGCCTGTTGTCGCTGTGACACTCCTTGCACTTAATGGCAGTTTCAGTCCTTGCCTATGCTCCAATGAAACGCAGCATTGAAAATACCCTAGCCAGTGGGATTTTCTTGCGTTGCTGTTGGGTTTGGACCTAAATCCTTGCATTTTTTTTTAGTGAGTGGGTTTTTTATGAATGGGCTTTCACGGTTGAAGATTGTCTCCTGACGGTTAGTATGGTGTTTACCCCTGGGTCTGTGGTGGTGGTAGGTTAGTCTTTCTAACACTACACTGTTTTTAAAGTCTCGTGCTTCTGTGTGAGCCCTATACCTTGAAGATGAAGCGTTTTAGTGTTTAGCTCCCGAAGTCGGACTGGGGTCTTCTCTCGGGCCTGTCATCATGAAACCCCGGGAAATGAATGAATGGGGGAAAAGGTGACTATGTGTTCTTTTGAATCTTGAGACTGTGTTGCCCTTTTTTGCAAAAGTAAGGGCTTACAACAATTGGGTTCACCCCCCTGGGCGGGATCCGATGCATGTCCAGAAGAGTTTTTTCTTTTTAGCGAGTTCCGTTCCATGAGCAGATCACTTAAATCCCGAAACTTGTGGGCTTTTTTGAGATTTCTTTGGAATGTTCTGTGTCTCTTGAATAGGGCTTTCTTTGCTTCGGCGCTGCCAAAGGTACGTTCGAGTCTCTGCCCGGCGCGGCAAGCTGCTTCTCTTTTTTCCCCCAAAAGACGGTTTTTGAGGCTTCGATGCGATTTGTTGAGCCTGGGCCTGGGCCCCCTTTGACCCTGAGATCAAAACTCCCGCTTGCAGTTAGGTTAAGGTTTGGGAATGGCGCTTGAAGGTTGCTTTTAGGTCTGTAGTTTCTGCACGGTCATCAAATTTGAAAATGGTGTTAATCAGCTCCCCTGTAACCCCGTACCTAGCAAATAGATATATCTGCTTTCTCATGCTTGTTGTGTGTCAACTCGTGGTACCCTTGGGTGTATGGGGTTTCCTGGGTGAAAGGGGTTTGAGAGTTCCCCCCCCCCCCCGGGGAGAATGTGTTGCTGCAGGGTTGGCTGTGGTTTTTCCCCTTTGGGAAATTTGTGTCCGCTGCTCACGCTTGGAATAGGCCAGAAAAAAACTGAAAAACCATCTTCCTGTGGGAAACCGTCCTTCAGAAGGCCGTCTGGGTGATGTCATTAGTTTGTGCGGGTTCTGTGGGTGGAAGGAGCAGGGGAGTGCGGGGGGTGTCAAATGTTTTTCCCTTTAATGGTATTAGGAACAGAGGGCACTGCAGGAATGTTTTAGAAAAGTCACTGGTGGGCAAATGGGTTGTTTGTTTTCCCGTGGCAAGCAAATGGATTCCAAAACCCTTGGCTCATTTTCGCTCAAGTCCTTTACTTTGGCTAATGCGTTTCCTCTTCCCTTTTTTGAGAAATTTTTTGGTTCTGCTTCCCCACTTTCTCTTTTAGCCCGGCTTCTGCCAAATTTAAATTTTTTTCTCTGAAGGCACGTCTTATTTTGGATTGTCTGCTCTGGCGGGCCTTTATTCTGTCATCGGACTGAGCTTCTTGAGCAAAATGATTTGTATGTCCCTGACGAATGTTTCGAAGAAAATTTTTCTGTGCGATTTTTGTCTCCCGTGAAGAGAGATACGGGGTTCCCCTTTTTCTTTGGCTTCTGCACCATGACGTCTCTTTCTTTTCCATGATTTGCCTTTTTCAGTCCGTTAAGGCTTCTGACATTGAGTCTTTGATATACTTTGCCCCAAAAGTGTTATATCTTTTGTGCGCTGTTTTCAGCCATGCAACGCTTCTTTTAGGCTTGGCTCGCCTTTCAAGGGTTGAAAGCCGATGGGCGGGAATTGTTCCCATCCTCTCCCCGGGTTTCACAGAGACATCTTTTTGTATTGTGATAGTTTTCAATGACCTTTAAAGTCGGTTTGAGAGAGCGTTTTGGTCGTACAACTTGATCTGCTGGAAGTGTGGTTCTGTTCCTGTCTTCAAAAAAATCAGTATCAAATTGTCTTTGCTGTGTTTCCAAAAAAGGGGAATTTCAAGCTGTTTTCGGCCATTTTTTTTAAGTGCACTGACTTTTAAGAAAAAACCCCTTTTTATTTGGGGGGTGAAAAAGCAGCACGGCTTTTGGGACACCCGAATAAGATTCCCGGGTAATTTGAGTGAAATTTCGGGGGTTTTTTAAATTGGGTGGCCCCTTTTGCAACGTGAGGGAATCTGCATGTGCTTGTTTCTAGGGAGATTTTTTGACTGTGGGGCTGGGGGCCTTAAAGGGAATTTGCCAAGAGACCATTTCGTCCTCGGTCAGCAGCAGGGATGTAAAAATCATGCTGAGTCATGAAGCTGCAGGGGGAGAGAGGGTGGGGGCCGCGAGGGGGTGAGGAATCCCAAAGGGGGTCTCAAAACTTAAGTGAAATAAAAAAGTAAAAGGGGATTTCAATACAGCGGGCCCGCCCCAGTTTCACTGTCAGGGGGAACCTTTTGTAAGTAGCTAAAGTAAACAAATCAGGAGCTGAAAGAAAAGAGAGAACACACGCCGAGACAAAGCTGCATAAGGGGTCTGTGACTGTTCACTGAAATTAAAAAAATATAACTTGTGGATTCTATATACAAAAGGGGCACCCTATTTTACAAGCAGCTTGAAAGCTTCTTTATGTTTCCCGTCATAGAAAAAAGCAGGTACTAATCACACACAACGTTTATTCTGTTACAAAAAAAAAACAATTGGTACCCGGTGCCCTTTAAAAAATCTGCAGCCAGTCTCATCAGATAAGAACTCTCTCTGCGCAAGTCCGCTCTTGTAGGCCCTATCTAATAGAAGCTTTGAAGTAACCAAGGGCTGTAAGGAAGGTGTAGCTTCTCGACTGCAATTTTTGTAATCACATATATTTAGAAAAGTCATTAAAAACCCATTTTGGAGGATCCCACATCAACATTACATCGTGGCAAAACCCCTTTAAAGCAATTTCTGGCTGTGGTAATTGGGCTTTAAAGGGGATTTGCCAAGACGGTACTTACCTAGCTCCTGTCAGCATGAGAGCAGGATATATACAAATCATGCTGAGTCATGAAGCTGCAGGGGAGAGAGGGAGGGGGGTGATTGAGGAGTGAGGAATCCAAGGGAGCGTCTCAAAACTTAAGTGAAATAATAAACAGTACAGCAGTGGATTCTCAATACAGCAAGACAGCCTCAGACTGCACTGTCTACCTGGTGCCTTAAAAGCTCATTCATTTTGCCTGTCATCAGATAAGAAGTGTTTCACGCAAGCACGGCCTGTCAGGTCATGGGTCGTGACTAGGGAAAGCTTTAATGTAACCAAGGGGGATTGAGAAATGCTGTAGCTCTCAGAGTTTTCACTTTTTTTAATCACATATATTTAGAAAAGTGATTAAATACCCATTTTGGAGGTTCCCACGTCAACATTACATGGTGGCAAAATCCCTTTAAGACAATTTCTGACTGTAGTCTTGGGCTCTAAGCAATTTCTGACTGTTCTGTCCCCACATGAGGCGAATGGAGGTGTAACTGTCTGGTGGGTAGTGACTGGAGACTTTCCTATCTTCGTATCCAGAATGTGGAGCAGACAGGACCAGAGAAAACGCAGCTTCCGTAGATTTAGATGCAATAACACGGTGATGTGAAAACAGAACTTGGTTTATGCACCTTGAATACAGCTATAATCACTGATACAGTACTGTGGCTATCTCTGTAGTAGCTTTCCTTGTAGAAACCTTGGTGAAGTTGTTGCTGTTGCTGCTGTTGTTGTTTGTTGTTTGCTGCTGTGTTGCTGCTGCGCTGCTGCTGTGTTGCTGCTGCTGTTCAGAAATTGATGCTTCAGCAAGCCCAACAAATGTGCTCCAGTCACAGTAAGATGTAAAAAAATGGCAGAGTACAGGGAAAGGGGGACTAGCATTGGGGTCCCAAAAAAAAAACCCTTTTGACCAAAATTTTTATTAAAAAAAGACAGGGGGGGGAAACACATGTTAAATTTTTGGTCAGCAGATGGCGGCCCCGTGGGAAAAAATATGGAAAAATAAAGAAACTTTAATAAAAAAATAAACCCATAATGGGGGGAAAGGGAAAAAAATTGTTCCAGTTGTTTGCCCATGGGAAACGGAAAATGTTTATTGGGCCCTTTTTTTTTTAAAAAATATCCTATAAACCCGAAGGCCCCCGAGAGGGGGGGATCCCCCTCTAAATAATTTTGTTGCATCTGAATTTTTCATTATGTGGCAAAATTTTGGGGCAGCTTTTCATTTATTTGGGCCCTGCATAAAAAAACAGACACCAAACACGGAAAAATTTAAAATTTTTTCAAATATGGTGGAAACCGTAGGTCCCTTTTAAAAAGGAGTAACTTGGGTCCAATTTTTGGGAAACCATTTTATAGTTTTTGTATAGGGATAACACGGACTGTGTACTGAGGGGGGCCAGCATGGCCGTACTGACAGTACTTTTATAAAGTTCAATGATCAAAAGGGGGCCATTGATTTAATGGGGGAAAATAAGAAATGATAAAGGGGAGTGGGGTAGAGAAGGGCCCAAATTTATTTTAAAGAAGTGGAAAATTTGTTTTTGAATTTCAAAGGGAAAACTTTTGGGTTTGGAAAGGAATTTTGTTTGGAAATTTTTGGGGTTTTCTTTGGGGGTTTAACGAAAGTGTGCTTTTTTATTGAAAAAAATGGCTGTGGGGCCATGGGGGGCTCAGGGGGGAAAACACTCTGGGAAAGGAAAAAAGGGCATTTGCCTGCATGAATTGTGCAGGGGGTGAAGCCAAAAACAGAGCCCGGGGGATTTTTTGTGACGTCACGACCTTTATAAAATTTGGGCGCGACGCCGGGAGCTCACACTCCCCCTTTAAATGTTTCTGACAGGGAAAAGGGGTGGTGGGGTGATTTAAACGCTTTTGGGAAGGGAAATGGGTTTTTAAAACAGCGGGTTTCGGGGGGGTGGGCTCAGCTTGTCTTTAGAGATGTTTATTTAAAAGTTTATTTTTTATTTTTTGGGGTTTTAGTCCTGAAAATTTTAGTTTTGGTCCCTGCAGCTGCATAAATTTCCCAAAAATTCCAAAATGGGATCTTTAAACCCGTTTGTTGTATTTATTTTAAAAAAAACAGCGTTTTTTTTCAATAAAAAAATTTCCCCCTTAATTTTTAGGCTGCTCCAAATTTTATTGGGCCCTTTAACTTCCGGGGGGTTTTTAAATTAAAAGGGTGGGTTTTTTGTGGTGTGTGACCCAAAAAAAAACCGTCTTTTTCAAAGCCCCAAAAAATATACATTTTTTCTGTTTTCCTTTAATTTACCCAAGCAAAGGGGTTTTTTTTCAAGTTATCTTTGTTGTGTGGGTAGAAAAAACCCCAATTGTAACACGCTAAAAAAGAACTAGTTTTTTTGCAGTCAATTTTTGGGGCAAAATTTTCATTTCCCGGGGGTTTAATTTTAAAGGGGGTTTTGCGGTGTGTTGGGAAAAAAATAAAAAACCCTTTTTTTCAAAGCCACTAAAATATAATTTTTCCCGGGAGCCTTTAATTTTACAAGCAAAAGGGTTTAAATTTCAACTTATCTCTTGTTGTGTGGCGTAGAAAACAAGGGAATTGTAACACGTACCCAAAACTATAGTTTGTGGGCTTCCCCAAATTTTTGGGGCCCCAAAAAACATCCCGGGATTTAAAATTAAACTTTTTTTGGTTTTTCTGGTGTGTGAAAAAATAAACGGGCTTTTTCAAAGTCCCAAAAAAATATACATTTTTCCTGTAACCTTTTAAACTTTCGAAGGTTTAAATTTAAGGCCCGTTTGTGCCTTTTTCTTTTTAAATAAAAAAACCCCAAATGTTTTTTAAAGACAACCCTATTTAAAAATTTTTTTTTTCCCGGCCCTTTTGTGGAGGCCCAATTTATATCCAAGGGGTTACCCAAGCTTTTTATGGGTTATTTGGGGCAAAAAAAGGGGGTGTTTTTTTACCATATTAAAATATCTTCATCAAACAAAATGTCTGTCATTTTAGAAAACCAAAGGGATGTTTAGGGCAGAGAAGGGTGGCCCGGCTCCCTGCAATGGGGGTTGGGAAGTGGGGACAAAACGTTTCCTGGAAACAGGCCCCCGGTGGCCAGGGACAGGGAAGGGGGCGTCGCAAACAGGGGGGGGGCCCCAACTTTGGTGGGGGCCAAAAAACTGGCCGCTTGGGCAATTCCCAGCGGCCTGGTGTGTTGGTTTCAGCAACCCAAAGGGTTTTTTTTTTTGATTGGTTGATAAAGGGCATCCCCCTTTTTCCCCCCAGATGAATCTGAAAAACCCCCTGCCAAAGAGGGGGGTGGGAAAAGGGCAGACAAAAACCCTTTGTTGGGGAAGGCCCGGGAGCGGGTGTTTAGCGGCCCCCTTACCCTTTCCTCAGCCCGCCTTTTTTTCCCATCCGTTTCCTTCCCGCCAGGGAAAATTTTTGTTGGTTTGGGGGGGGGGCGCCGCGCACTATTTTAAGCGAGGGAATTTTAACAATTTTTAGGAGGGCAGTCAGCAGTTTTGGAGCGAAGGGAAAAGGGGGCCCAAAATTTCCCCCGCTTCTTGCAGGTTTGGCGGCAAAAAATATTTAATGGTTTGGGGGTTGGGGTTGGGAGGGTTCCGGTTTGTGAAGAGGTCAGGTCCCCCAAATTCTTCAAGAACCGGTTTATTTAGGGGCAGCAGTGAAATGGTAAAAAAAATTTGATAAAATTTTGTAGCCGGTTCCGCCTTGGGAAAACCCGGGGGAAGGGAAAAAGGGGTTTCATCAGCGTCAGGGGAAAAAGGGCGTCAGGGTTGGGGGGTCAGGGGGAAACGGCGCCAAAACCCGCAAGTGGGTCCCGGTGGGGGGCCGGGGTTAGCAGGGGTAAACAGCAGTGTCAGGTCGGGAGCCAGGGGGCCAGGGGGAAAAAACCCGGGTTTTCGCAGGTCCAAGAAAGTAGCGGAAGGGGGTTCCCGCGAGGCCCCACCCCCGGGGGGCCAGTAGTCACTCAGGGCGGAAACGTTGGCTGTAAAAACCCATAACTCGGCGGGTGTTTGGGAGGGTTTTTTTGTAAGGGCACCGGGAGGAGCCGAAAATGGGTATTTGTAGAATTTTTGTAAGCAGAAAATGAAGGGGTGGCCAAAGGGAAAACTAAACGTTGGGATCACGGCCCTTTTCGTCAACACAGGCAAGGGTACAAACCCCTCCGGGGGGCCTTGGGAGGAAAGGGGGTTCCAAGAAGTTGGGGTTTGGGGCCCAAATTTCCTGGGCCCCCAAAAGCCCGCAAACTAAAAAGCCGGGCGCAAAAGGGGAGGGCAACCCCAAAGCCATTGAAACCAGTCAAGGGCTCCACCCCCCTCTGCGAAGGGAGGGTGTTTCTCTTTTTGCATATTTTGGGCCCAGGTTAGATTCTCCTGCTTCCTGCTTTTTCATGGGCCCAGGGCCGTCGGTTTGCGACGGGGCCGGGTTGGGAAAAGAAGACAAACCCTTTAAAAAGGCCAACCCCTTTTTTTAAGGGTTTCCGGGGCTGACCGGGTGGGCCCCGGTTTCCAAAGTTTTTGGTATTTTCAGTCCCCTCCCCTTTCCCAAAATGGTGGGGGCCCCTGCACCATTCAGAGAACTAATGGCTTGTTTCCGAAACCGAGAGGGGGAGTTCCCCAAGGGGCCCTAAAATTTTTTTTTCCAAAAATTTGGGTTTTAGTTTTTTCCAGCGCGCTTTATTAAAATATTTTTAAAAACAGGAAGGTGGGTCGGGGCCTTGAGCCGGGTTTAGGGTTTTTTCCAAAGGGGGCAAAGGCAGCGCGGAGTCTGGAGCTTTTAAATACGGTAGGGCCCTTTCATGTCCTTTAAAGGCCCATGGGGGAATGTGCTTCCTGCCTTTGGCACCCAACAAAATTGGGGCAGGAGGGCGGTCTTTCTTCCTCCCGTTGTTTAAAGCTGCCCTGCGCCAAAGTCCGGCCCTCCCTTCCTCCCTTTTCCCCCATTTTTCCCACCCTCTCGCCTTTCCCCAAATTACTGTTTCCCCCTTAAAAACCCCTGTGTAGGGGAAAAGCGGCTTTTTTTAAACCAAATTTTTCAACCGGGGTGGCTTGCCTTGGGCGAAAAGAAAAATCACCTCGGGAGGGCTGCTCCCCGTTTTTTGCGCAAAAAAATTTGATGTGGGGCTTTTTTCCCCGCCCCAAAAAGGGAAATTTGGAAAAATGGTGCGGCCAATGGGGGAGGAAACCTTTTTGGGGTTTCCCCCGCCCCGCACCCAGGGGGATGGGGCCATGCGCCTGCATTTGGGGCCCTGTTCAATTTGGGGTTTTGAAAAGGTTCCTGAAAATTCCTTTTTCCCGATTTCAGAAATTCTGAAAATGGCCAGGAAAAATGTGATGCAATTTTTTCCCTTGTAAAAGCCAGGAAACCCTTTATCGGGTTGCGGGCAGAACGGGGCCTCCCCCAACACACTTGATATGCGATGTTTCCACCCGTGGGAAATTCCCAGCCCCGGGACATGTTGGACCGACTGTAAAGAACAGAGAAAGGGGCCCTTTTTAACCGGGTTTTTTTTGGGGTGATCCAGGCAAAACCCAAAGTACTCTCCCCCGTGTAACTTTAGTGTCTGGGCCCTGGCAGCTTCCATGGTGGGCACCTGGCCCTTTGTTGAGGCCCCATTTTGAGGATTTGGGGACGTTATTTGTCAGTTTGCCGGGCCTAAAGGGTTATGAAAAAAAGTCCCTTCCACTGCTTTTATGTCCTGAACAGGGTGCTGAAAAATCTGTTGGGCAGGGGGGTGGGGAAATGGCCGGGCAATTTCGCCCTGGGGCCCCAATTTTGGGCCCGGGGGGGACTGAAATGGGAAGGGGGAGGAGGAGGAGGAGGAGGACATTGGGGCAGAAGCCCTTGTTGGTTTTAAATGAAATGGATTTTCTACCCAGGTGACAAAAAGAGGAGGGGCAGGAGCGTTGGAGGAGGGGGGTGGAGTTTAGGAAGGGGCGAGGCAGATGCCCCCCAAACACCCTGGCAGTATCAGGGGGGGAAATGGGGAAAGGGAGGGAGCCCCCCCGGAGTAAATTGGTCAGATGGCCCGCAGATGCTTATTTGCCCGGCTTCTGACGGCCCGGGAAAGAGGGCCGCATCCGGCAAGGGGATGACTTTGGCTCTCCACCCCATTGGAACCCCCGCTTTCCCGGGCCGCCCAAAATTTGGGGGCCTTTTTTCCAAACTATTGAGGGGGGGAAGACTACTCCCAAAAAAACTATAGGGAAGACCTCCCGTAATCGTTTTTCCCCGTGCCTTAAAGTGCGGGGGTTCTTTCCCCCCCTTTTGAAAGGGTCTGAAGGGGGGGGTTCCTCCAAAACTCGCTAGGACTAAATGCCCCCGGCTGCTGGGGGAAGGTGGGGAGGTTTGGGGCTTTAGTTACCAAACTCCACCCCGGAGTAACCTAAGTCTGGGAGGGCCCGGATGAGCAGCCCTTTCCCCTTTTACCCGCCCCTAGTGAGGGGGGCAGTCCCCAAGGGAGGAAAGGGCCTTTGGGGCTATCCCTGAAACCCAAAAGTTTTTTGGGGCCCACTTGGAAAACACTCTGCAAACCCCAAATTAGAAGATCGTGGATTTCTTTGGGGGCCCCAAAAATGGAAGTGTGGCCCGCAAAATTGCCCGGGTTTTCAAATGGAGAAAGGTGTCCCCGCCCCCGGCCCGTAGTGTGGCCTTTAAAAGCGGTGTGTTCAGGGGCGGCGGGGAAAATCGTTACCCCCCATGGGAACCTGCTTGGGCCCCGGGGGAAAAGATTTGGGAAAGCTGGGCCTTTGTCAAAATGAATCCCGGGGGTTTGGGAAAGGCCCGGATTTCCCACACACCAATGCCCTTTGGGTCCCGTCTGGGGTTTAAACTACCTTTCCCCAGGGCCCCTTTTGATTTCCGCCACCCGCTTGAAAGCCACCCCATCTGCTGGGCAGTTTCTCCATTTCCCACCACCCTTTTTTACCAGGGACTGGGGATTGGCCCACCCACTTGTCATTGTGCCCCTCTATGACCTCTTGTTGCTGTTGCTTTTTGGGGTGAATTTCCCCCCAAAAAACCACCCCGTGTCATTGTTTCACTGTCTGACCTCATGTGTGCTTTTGGGGGGCTGACGGCCCTGTCCTCCACACTGGTTTATTGTGCCCCTGCCTGCCTATGCTGTGTGGGGGTGCTGTGTGTTTCCTCCCAACCCTGTGTAAATTTTGCCAAATTTCTTTACCTCTTTCTGTGCTGTGGGTGCTGGGGTGTCTCCACCCCCTTTTGTCATTGGGGCCCCTGCCTGACCTCATGTTGGGTGCCGCCGTGACCCTCCTATTCAGGGAATTTTTGCCCCCCTTTTTGGGGCCAAAAAACTGTTTTTTCCGCCCCCAGGGAAGGGCATTGTGACCTTTCCTGAACCCCTTTCTGCTGCCCCCGTGACCTCCCCTTCAGTCTTGTGGGCCAAATTTTGTGGGGTTCCCCTGTTTTTGCCACCTCCGAATGTTTAAATTTTGCCAAATTTTTTCTGACCTTTTAAAAGCGGGTGTGGCTGCCCCCGTTCACCCCCCCCTACACCCTTTTCTCTAAACGGGGTTTTCCCCCCTGAGCTCTCAGCTTGTTTTTTTTTCCCCCCCTTTCGCTGGAAAGACTTTTTCAGGTTCATTTCCCCCTTGAAATTTTTTGGGTTTTTTTTGCCCCCCTTAAGTGCCCCGGGAATTTTTATAGTGAAGCGGGTTCTAAGGCGGCGGGTCAAACTGGTTTTTTACTAAAAACACAACTTTTTATGAAAAAAACCCAAACCAAACTCCCTCTGCTTTTCTTTTTGATGGGGACAAACCTTTTTAAACACCCTGCAGGCTCTGTGCGCCTGGAAAAAGCTGTTTTTTAAAAGTGATTTTGGGGCCCAAAAATTTTGGAACAAAGTTTTTTTTCGCCGGAAAAAAATTCGGGAAGTGAACGAAACGAATTTCGGGAAAATTGCCCAAAACTTTTAGTAAATGGGGTTTCCCGAAAGCTTTTGCTGTTTTTGGGCCCCCTTTATGTGAAATTTTTTGGCAGCCCTGTTTTGTCTTATACAGGGAACATTCTTGTTGCAAAATGTTTTTGAACATGAAAAAACAGGAGATTTTTTTTTTATATTCCACGTTAACAAAATCCAAACTCATTTAGTAGTCTAGCCATGGAGGTTGGAGAGTCAGAAGACTCCACTATTCCTCCATTAAGATAGTAAAATCTCCTGCAGTAAAATTTTAAACATAAAAGAATGCGCACGAACTACGAAATTTTAAAATTTTTTTTTGAGGGCACCCAAAGCTAAGGCCAATGGTATTTTTTGAGCAAAAAAATCAATCAATGGGGCCCGGGCCCAAAAAGTTTTAATCAAAAAATTTTGGAGGCAGGGGGGTTTTAAAAGGCTCATTTTTTATGGGGAAATTTGCCCATGTGCTACTCACACCACTTCACACAAAGTGTGTTTTGGATGGGCTGGTGGTAGTTGGTTGGTATTGCTTGAAAAACAAAAACTGTTGAGGTATATGCTATACTGTCCAAAAGTTTTAGACAGGGGCAGAAAAAAATCCTACAAAGTAAGAAGCTTTCATAAATATTTGTTTATAGTTTATTTTTTAGTGATTACCGAATTTTAAGTGTTTTTTGCCCAAAAAAGAAATCCCAAATCAAATTCGTTTTTAGGGGGGATACCCTTTGGGGATTTTTAAAAAATCATCAATTTTTTGGTTTTCATTTTGCGCACAGTTTTTGAAAAATAGCCCAAACCCCAAAAATTTTGAGAAAACCAACCCCCAGTTCCTTTTCCCCGGGGTTTCCTTGCTCAAATCCTTAAGTTTTTCATGTTTAAACCTAGACAGATCCCAAAGATGTTTTAAATCAAGGCTTGCAAATTTTTGAAAAAAAGGCAAGAAAAAAAAAGAGGGGGGAAAAAGGAGTCAGTGTAAATAGTACCCGTCATGAACAGGGATGTAGGGGGGACACCCAGGAATTTATTTTCTTTGGTGGGCTCTTAAAAAACCATTTCCCCCTGTTTCCCCCCGAATCCCAAAAACCCAAAAGGTGAGGCTCAAAGGGAAACAATCAATGGGTTTGGGCCCCAAGGAAAACATTTTTAGTGGTTTGGGGGGCCCAAAAAATTCCTCTGGGGCCTCAAATTTTCTCCACTGGTGGCCCCAAGGGAAACGACTCATCTTGGGCCTCAAGAATTTAAAATCCATGATGGGCCCAAAGAACAACTCCCCTGGTGGGTTTCAAGAATCTCTTCAATTGTGGACCCCCAAAAAATTAAAATTAAATGTGGGTCTCAAAAAATTAATTTTCTAGTGGACCCCAAGAATCATCTCTACTGGTGAGCCCCAAGAATCATCTTTACTGGTGGGCCCCAAGAATAAACTCCACTGTGTGACTCAAGAATTAACTCCATTGGTGGGCCCCAAAAATCAACTCCACTGGTGGATCCCAAGAATCAACTCCACTGTTGGGCCTCAAAAATTAACTCCACTGATGGGCCCAAAGAATAAACTCCACTGGTGGGTTTTAAGAATCAATTCCACTGATGTGCATTAAGAATCAACTTCACTGGTGGGCCCCAAGAATCACTTCAAATGTTTGGCTTCAAGAATAAACTCCACTGGTGGGTTTCAAGAATCAACTCCACTGGTGAGCCCTAAGAATCAACTCCATTGGTGGGTTCCAAGAATAAACTCTACTGGTGGTACCCAAGAATCAACTCCACTTGTGGATCCCAAGAATCAGCTCCACTGGTGAGCCCCAAGAATCAACTCCACTGGTGGGCCCCAAGAATCAAATCCACTGGTGGACCCCAAGAATCAACTCCACTGCTGGGTTTCAAGAATCAACTCCATTGGTGCGCCCCCAGAATTAGCTCCACTGGTGGATCCCAAGAATCAACTCCACTGTTGGGCCTCAAAAATTAACTCCACTGATGGGCCCAAAGAATAAACTCCACTGGTGGGTTTTAAGAATCAATTCCACTGATGTGCATTAAGAATCAACTTCACTGGTGGGCCCCAAGAATCACTTCAAATGTTTGGCTTCAAGAATAAACTCCACTGGTGGGTTTCAAGAATCAACTCCACTGGTGGGCCCAAAGAATCAACTCCAGTGGTGGGGTCCAAGAATCAACTCAACTGGTGGGCCCCAAGAATCAAATCCACTGGTGGATCCCAAGAATCAGCTCCACTGGTGAGCCCCCAGAATAAACTCCACTGGTGGACCCAAGAATCAACTCCACTGGTGGGTTTCAAGAATCAACTCCATTGGTGCGCCCCCAGAATTAGCTCCACTGGTGGTCCCCAAGAATCAAATCCACTGGTGGACCCCAAGAATTAACTCCACTGGTGGGCCCCAAGAATAATTTTTTACTAGTGGGCCATAAGAATTAATTCCTCTGTGGGCCTCAAGATTCATCTCATCTGGTGGGAACCAAGAATCAACTCCACTGGTGGGCCTCAAGAATCAACTTCACTGGTGGACCTCAAGAATCAACTCCACTGGTGGACCTCAAGAATCATCTCCACTGGTGGACCTCAAGAATCATCTCCACTGGTGGGCTGCAAGAATCATCTCCACTAGTGGGCCGCAAGAATCATCTCCACTGGTGGGCCCCAAGAATTAACTCCTCTAGTGGGCCCCAGGCTCCCCAGTTCAATACTACATGTTATGTCATCCAAATTGTACACTAAGCTTCTTTTCCTTTTTCGAACCTGGGATTTTAATTTATTTTTATTCTAAGTTATGTTCTATGTGTCCAAATCCAGTGACTTGTCCTCACTACTGTCATGTAAACAAAACCCAACAGAGGACCACAGAAGCCTTGGCCCCTCCCCTGGAGTGCCAGGAGCTGTAAAGGTAAGTATTAGCTATTTTATTTTATGAACGTGTTCTTAACCCCTGGACAACTCCTTTTACCTGTGGTCAGAATACACATTTGGTAACATCCAATAGTCTATCCAGTGATTGTGTCAAAAAGATAATTTTCGATAAATAAATCTAATGGAACACCATAGATTATTGAGTCTTATTTAATCATTTTTTTTAGTAAAATAACAATGTTTTCCCTACGTGCCTGTTAATAAGCTCCTGTAATTGAGTGTTCTGGGAAATGTATCGTCTATGAAGTCCCACAATTGCTTCATTTGTCGCCTCAGCCTAGAATTGGACACAGATGATCCGCAGGGGAATGTCCATGTCCTCCAGGATCCTGAACATCTCTATAAGATAATTCCATTCATGGCAGCTGAATGGGATGCCAGGTGTTCACCCGTATGAAACACCATTAATTTTGGTGCTCAGCTCCATTTGCCTTCATCTATTTTTTCATAAATGCAGGATTCAATAGGAAATAGCTGGAACATGTATGAGACCAATGACTGGTAAGTGATTGTCCTAGACAGACTCAATGATTTTGAAATAAAGGCTCAACATTTTTAGAGAGAAAAGCAAAGAAAGAGAGGCAGCAAGCAAGCCATGTATGTATGTGCAACTATTTAGAGAGAATCCACTGCACACAGTTTTGAGATAGCTCAATGACCAAGAAGGTTTTTTAATAGACAGTAATAAGTATCAGACATAAATTCACTATATAATGCCAGAGTACATACTCAATAAATGTATCTTTTCAAAACATATAGAAACCAGGTTTCAAAAGATTATTCGACGTCTCGGCTAATTAGCCTTTATCAAGAACATCTGAAAATGCAAAAAAACATAATAAATATGACACATAGCTATTTACGCGGAAAGAAAACAAGAAAGAAGAAACAAAGGCCGGATGAGAAAGATACATAGGGAAGTTAAGAATGGTAAGTATAATGAAAAAAGATACAACGAATACATACATACCCTTCGTTGTATCTTTTTCAATATACTTACCATTCTTCACTTCCCTATGTATCTTTCTCATCTGGCCTTTGTTTCTTCTTGTTTTCTTTCCGCATAAATCGCTAGTGTCATATTTATTATAGTTTTTTTTACCTTTTCAGATGTTCTTGATAAAGGCTAATTAGCCGAAACATCGAATAATCTTTTGACATCTGGTTTCTATATATTTTGTAAAGAGACATTTATTGAGTATGTACTCTGGCATTATATAGTGAATTTATGTCTGATCCTTATTACAGTCTATTAAAAAACCTTCTTGGTCATTGAGCCATCTCAAAACGGTGTGCAGTGGATTCTCTCTAAATAGTTACACGACATTTGGTCTTTCCACTATTGCACCCACGAAAATTCATTTCCCAGGTTTGCATAACCATTTATCTTTAGATTTAGTAACAATAACCACAAAAAAGAAGGAAATTGCGGCGCTCGTGAATCCTTAAAAGTAGCGACCACTTCAACTATTATACGAAGTGCTAAATTTATTAAAACATGTGAGGGAACAATGCCATCATCACTAGTAAAAACTAACACCGTTAAGCCTATAGTTTTATGTATGTATGTGCAATCATGAACAGAAGCTGTAGAGTGGACCCCAAGATTCATTTGCACTGTTGGGCCCCAAGAATCAACTCCACTGTTGGGCCCCAAGAATCAACTCCACTGGTGGACCCCAAGAGTCAACTCCACTGGTGGGTCCCAAGAATCAACTCCACTGGTGGCTCCAAGAATCAACTCCACTGGTGGGCCCCAAGAATCATTTCCACTGTTGGGCCCCAAGAATCAACTCCACTGGTGCCCACCAATAATCAACTCCACTGGTGGGCCCCAAGAGTCAACTTCACTGGTGGGTCCCAAGAATCAACTCCACTGGTGGCCTCAAGAATCAACTCCACTGGTGGGCCCCAAGGATCAACTCCACTGGTGGGGCCTAAGAATCATATCCACTGATGGGCCCCAAAAATCCACTTCACTAGTGGAACCCAAAAATCAGCTCCACTGGTGGGCCCCAAGAATCAGCTCCATTGGTGAGCCCCAAGAATCAACTTCACTGGTGGGCCCCAAGAATACACTCCACTAGTGGGCCCCAAGAATCATATCCACTGATGGGCCCCAAAAATCCACTCCATTGGTGGGCCCCAACAATCATATCCACTGGTGAGCCCCAGACACTTTAATCTGACACTGCATGTGACATCATCCAAATTGTATCCTAATGCTTCATTTCTTTTTTGGACCTGGGATTTTTATTCATTTTAGTAAAAGTTATGTTCTATGTGTCCAAACCCAGTGACTTGTCCTCACTGCTGTCATGTAAACAAAACCCTATAGAGGACCACAGCACCCCTTTACCCGCAGTCAGAAAACACCATCCATCCAGTGAGTTTGTCGAAAATATAATTTTCTGTAAATAATAATCTATGGTTTCCCATTAGATTTGAGTCTTATTTATTTTTTGTAAAATAATGATGTTTTCCCCGCGTGGCTGTAAACAAGCTAAGGTAATTGGGTGTTCAGGGAAATGTATCCTCTATGGAGTCCCACAATTGCTTCATATGTTGCCTCAACTTAGAATTGGACACAGAGGATCTTTGGGGAAATGTCCATGTCCTCCGGGATCCTGAACATCTCTATAAAACGATTCCCTACACGGCAGCTAAATGTGATGCCAGAAGTTCTCCCGCATGAAACACACCATTGATCTTGGTGCTCAGTTCTATTTGCTTTCCTCTTGTTTTTCAGAAATGAAACAAATGCTGATGTCCAGGACCATTGATCACAACACATTAAAGTAAAGAGATATTTGGTCAGCCACTGCTCTTCCCTCCATGTGTCCATAGGATATCAGACAGCCAATAATAATAGGGGTGGAAAAATGCGGGACTCAATAGGAAACAGTTGGACCATGTGTGAGACTAGTGACCAGTGAGTGATTGAGAGCAGGGAGTAACATCACCATGGTTGGACAGAGCAGAGTCTTTGTCTCTAACAAGATTAGATTGTTTACCTTGGTTTTCACTCTTTGGTGCTCTGTAGCTTTGATTAGTACAGATTACATTTCCTGCACTTACATCAGTGTAACGCTCAGCTAGTTATAGAGGAGCTAAATATGCTAATCACTGCTATAGAACCTCCAACAGACTGACCAAAATGTGTGAATCTGAAGCTGCTTGTGGCTCTGTTAAACAGCATGGTGAGAAAACCCCTTCAAGGTCTTATGCACAAGGCTTTATTAAGGAACTGTGTTGTACTAGGATATGGGCTATTTTTTCTTTATTTTTTTCATCCAGGTGTCTCCAAAACGTGCTAACTGCTCTAGCAGTGTGGGCTGGTGACCTCACTCCCTGTTGTGTCTTACTAGCAGGACGAAGATTCTCAGTTCCTGATCTTATCTTTCTACTGAGACAAAACTTTAACCCATGGAGTTACTGAGCCTGGAGCAGGTCTGTGCCATCCTGTAAGGTCTACAGAGCACATTTATGTATAATTGCATAATAGAGTCACTTAATAGCTGACAGTGTGTCTTGGCATTATATAAGTTTTTCTCTGTCACAAGAAGTTTCCTCTGATGACAAATACAGCGCTGCTGTCACACATTTATAGCCAGACATCCTGCTTGGACAGTGATATTGTATATTACAATCACTATATCACCAATGTCCCTGTAAGAAGCACAGCTAACAAAAGGAGCCAGCAGAGCTGAAATGTCAACATGCTGTGACCCATCCCCAGCCGAACAAATGGGG